>CAAKHC010017753.1:0-49813 GCA_901007825.1 Macroramphosus scolopax | reverse complement strand
AGCGACTGTTGTGTTACAGCTGCAGAAATACAGAATGCAGAGGAAACAATAGCGTTGACGATATTAACCTTCTTAAAGGGGTAAAAAGTGACTTCCAGGCGGCGAGTGGCTTCTTCCCTAGTGATCTGCGAGGTCCAGTGAATGTCCTCAAAGACAAACTGGATCGGCTCACTGCTGCCGCCTCGACTGTCGATGAGGTTTCCCTCCTCGTCCATGATGATGGAGGGAGTGGACGGGCCTGCGGACTGCAGCTCTAACTGTACACACAACAATAGATAGAAGTTAAAGTACCTGTCTACGGTGAGTTGCTGCTACAGCTGCGTCTGCAACAAATATGCTGACACAGGCCCTCAATGCTTCACTGCAGCTGTACCTGTGGCACGTATCCGATGTCCACCTCCATGTTGCTGCTCTCGCTGGCCCCGTACAGCCACTCCATGTCCACGTTCAGAGACCTGGGACACAGGACGACATGTCCCACTAGAGCTACAATGCAGCGCACTGAGTGTGCTCACATGTGATTGTGTATTCAGAGCACCTACCTGTCACTCGGGACATAGAGTTGGAAGTGGCGGACATGAGAAGCGTCTTTAGACAGGACGATGTTGCCGGTGAATTGTCCCGGCGTGAACCAGAAGGGGAAGTCGGGAACATCATTCAGCTGGAACTCTGCATGAATCCTGCAAACGTGTTCAGAATAAATGGTGAGACATCACTACTGACAATTGTGAAAGAAAACCCAAACATCGATTCTCAACCCTCCTGGCGGTCACTGCCTTCACTCACCTGAATACGATGTCGTAATAAAAGTCGTTGCTGGCTCGAATGCAGGCGATCGCGCCCTGAGGAGCGAAGCGTGATTTGATGAAGGGCCGAGGGTGAAACATGCTGAGCAAGGAGTGGATGAGAACCTGCAGCAGAGCAACAACAGCAGCCATTATAGTCAGAGATTGAAATAGCAGGAGCTTTATCAAGGACTGAACTGAGGTTTCCAGATACCTCTTTGCCCTTTGGTGTGGGAGGGTGGTACCGATTGTTGGGCAGGTACCCAGTGAAGATGTTGAGCTCACTGGGAATCACATACCATGTGTCTCCCACTAAAACCTTGTTCTTGGGGGGCAAGAAGACCCTGAACTGGCTGGCAGAGAAGGAAGAGGAAGGCACTGCTGGGCTCTGCCATGAGCGGAGGCCACTCAGAGAGCTGTGAGAAACCTGCAAGAAATAAAAAAACAAGGAAGGCCAAGGAACAACTGTTAGTGTAGTCACAAGTCATGTTTTAAGGTCACAAGGCTGAACAGTTGGGGTTCGTCTTACCCCCAGGAAGCCATCCTTGCTTTTGGTCATGGAGTCGAGCAGCAGGGGCTGCATTTTGGCCTCCACAGTCAAAATCTCTCCATTGGGGTCGTGGGTCACTTCCTCCTCTGAATCGACTGGGGGAGTGATCCCTGTGAGGGGGTCGTCAGGATCGTCAATGTGGGGTTACACAGTATGTTGTATGAACACAAGCGCGATGTCTGAAATGGGACGTACCTGTGAGTTTCTCCGCTATCGGTTTAAACTCCTCTGGACTGAGATAGAGGTCATGGTCGGTGTCTAAGGAGGAGAAGAGAAAATGCCCCTCGGCACCCAGAGTTTGAACACTCTCCTCCTAATGGAGGGGAGACGTGCGTTAGTATCTCACACGCTTCACTGTATCTCAATGTCATCATCAAAACTGGGACAGCACGATTGTTCAAGACACAAGGTATTTTTGGGATCTGAATGTGGACAAAGACACTGAAGACGAATGATATTCAGACATTATGGTCTTCATTGAACTCTGTGTGAGGAGGCTCATCCAGCTCCAGTCTCAGCAGCTCTGTCTGTATAAACATCAGCCTGCAGGCCACAGATTCCTCACATGTAATTGACTTCTCAGACAGATGCGTGCCAGCCAGAGTTTGTACAATGGAGGGAAGGGGGGGTAGGGAGGTGCAAGAACAACTTAGAGACCCTCTGAAGCCGAACAACAGAGGCAGTTTTACCAGCTGGGCTCAAGCTCCAGACCCACCCTGCTTGTTAAACTCCAGGGCTGGAAAAATGTGCACATGTGACGTTTTGTGACTAATTGCTGTCTGACAAAACAACAAGGAATATAGGTCAGGGAGTGAAAGAAGGTCACATGAGCGACTGGATCTTAGTTTGTTTGTGTTTATTCTAGCTTTTCCTAAATAAAAAAGGACCAATTCCCGACCTCTCCTGAATTATGACACATGACTCACATGACGTTTGAGGAGCTGAGCATCTTGGTAATACTTGATCCCAAATGCGAGAAGAGGGACGGCGACGACCAGGAGCAGAGTCCACGTCCGTGTGCAGCTCCAGGACCCGGTGACCGGGGTCTGCTGCCCGTTCTGCGTCCGCTTTCTGCTCTCGTCCTCGCCGACTCTTTTATCTACGTCCGCGGCCATCCTCAACCTCCACCGAAGCTATATACACGAAGTCATTATTGTCGGGTAACATTCAAAAAGGCCACCAGCAGTAACCACTCGGTATGAACGCCCCCTTAAAGTGTTTAAAATCTACCGACAGTGCTGCTGTTCCGGAGGTGGGGACAACACGCATGTAATGGTACACTGGCTAGCAAGCTGCACAGATTTCTTATTTCCCACATCTGATGTAAAGGATGTGATTTAAATGTGTCAAACTGCCAAGTAGACAGCCAGAAGGAACCGGATATCCGTTCCTTGTGGGCTCTAAATAAAAGTCCGTCTAAACTTAGTCACATTTCTTCTGCCTTCCCTTCCGTAGATAACATCGTGATTCTGTACGAAAACATTAGCATGTGCGCATTTATCTGAGTTCATGTCTCTTTTGTCTGTAGGACCACCGGTGTCACGGAAAGAGTATACAAGCATGTTATTTGTGCATAAAAATAGGAGATATGAATCCACCAATAAATAGTTCACATTCAAAAGCGATTCACAAAAGTAACATAAAACTGTCAATAAGTGCGTAATTAAATAACACTTAAATAATTCATAAATAGATGATGGAATTACAATTCTACTTGATAGTAGCCTTTTAAAAGAGGAATAAAAAACTCCATTCACAGAAAAATCTAATATTGGACAGGAAATGGAAAAACAGTGGGCAAATGCAAATTTGACGATTAATTATTAACTAATTAAATGCTTTAATATTATTCCCATGACACTTGTGGCCCTCTACGCATATATCTATGGTCACTGTTTAACACACTCCTGGGAGACAGAATTATTTTGAAGGTAAGGACCGGAATTTCTGCTGTATTTTCTTTCTCACTTGACAAATAGTTATAATTGGCAGTGTAGACACTGTTAAAGGGGAAGGGTTGTCTTTTCCTTCCCGGGAATGTCTACTGAAAATCTAATTACATATTTCCCTTCCGAAAGAGAATAACTTTACACTTCCTATAACCTCAACTCTACTAAAGGAAGTGAAAGCTTTGTTTCTGCAACTCTATCCTTTGATTTTATATCTGCAATAGGGAGCCATGTAATAAACTTTAATATCTACTTTTATATGTTGAAAATACTATATTTATGTGTCGAACACTTCACATCAGACTCAGATAAATACAGACAAAAATACAGGTGGCTAATAGGCAACAAAGGTCCAAAGTCTATATATCAGTTTTCTGAATGTGTTAGGCCACCAGAGAAATGAGTCAACATCTCATCAGTGAAGCACTGGACAGACATGTTTTGGCTTGATATAAATACAATCAGATTATCTTTAGAACTTTATTAGCATTCCGCACAGTTCTACACACACTCCATATTTACATAGGGTACATGCTGATTATATTACCCAGTAGAACGTTCTCCTGAATCTGATCATAGCTAAATATTGCCGCAAAAACAAATGTTAGTCTCACGAATAAACGCATTTAACAATATATATTCATTTGTGACAGTGAGTAGAAACAGGGGTATAATGCATGTTGTTGATGCTTTAGCGAATCCATTGATCAGTCCGTGGAAAAAGTGGGCAGCTCTTAGTCCATCTTCTCTTCCACAGGCTGTGTTTTCACTTCCACAGTTTTCGGAGCGATGTAGGAACCCATACCAGCGGCTCTGTCTGCCTCCGCCTGGGTGTAGGGCTCCTCTCTGAGCTTTTTCAGCCTGGTTGAAGAAAGAGAGGCAAGCTATGAAACTCACAAGGATCATTGCATTACAGGTGGCAAAATGGCTGATCTATCTTTAACCAAGTCACTTGTTTATACTACATATGATGTAGTATGATGTTGTTTATACTGTATGATGATATGTAACTTATCTGGTGACTTTGCACTAGTTTTTAGGTTAAGTTCCTATTAGACACAGTTATATCATATTATAGTGGAATTTAAATAAATAATTAATAAATGTTTACATATGCTGCCTTTTGTTTTATTTGACAATTTAATGGTCAAGCCTAAGGTAAAAGAATGATCAAAGTCTCCTCTGCACAGATACAGGGATACAGCTAATCAATAAAATCCTGCTATTTGATCGAACTCTGTATCGGCGCATATCTTAGACCCAGGTATCTTGTTATATGGACTTAACAGCCCGATCAAGTGATGAGAAAGGTGCCTTACCGTTTTTTGTGGACTTTACTCCTGAAGTGCTCTGTCAAAGACCTCTTATCCACAAAATATCTCCTGCAAGACATGAAGTGCAACCGTAAGAAGCTGAAGGCAACATACAGTTAATGATGAGCCCAAAGAGTCTGAGGGGAATATTGGAGATGAACTCTTCCAAACATTTTGCATAAAAGTCCAAGGAAGTCAACTTGATTTTCTAATCAAAGCATTACAGGTAAAATATTCTCTCTAACATTTTGTTTGCACCTGTCAGCGGTAAGTTGTAGTGGACTAGATGTGCATGTGTAAAGAGACAATCCTTACGCGCAGTGTAAACAGTAGTGTTGTCCACCTCCTGTCACATCCAGGTCCACCTCCTGATTCAGAAGTTTGGCTGCTACCTCGGGCTTCATGTCGGAGTGGATCTGGTCCAGGTCTTTGGTCTTGTGCTTCGTCTTCCATGTTCTTGCAATGTTGTTCTTCTTTCCACTAGAGTGATTTGTTGGTCGTTTGGCCTTTCCCATGGTGAACTGCAAAGATCAACACGGATGCATGGATGCATAAAATTTCCTCCAGAAGATCGTCAGTGGCGTCTAATAAGTTGAATTCCTGATACATAATGTTAATGAAGACCAGGATGTGTCGATAGGCAGTGATATCATATGTTCTACCCGAGTCCTTAGCGAGTCGAGTAAACTAAACAAACCAAGTCAGCTTCGTGTTTTCAAATCGAAATGGTTATTTTATGCCAGCAGCTCTTTGACAGGTTAAACATCGGTTGACGACCAGCAAAAATATTCAGCTAAATTAAAGATGGAATGTATCAGATTAACCTTAAAATCCTTCGCTTGGTAATATTTGGATGCACTTACCTTCTACACGTGTGGCCGAGAAAGACCAATTCATTTCCGGGTCACGAGGGGTAGAAACAATTCACGTGCCTACCTGTAGAGGGCAGCAAGCTCCACTATTCAAAACGATGTGCAAGAACGTTCTTCATGTTCTTGCAAATTAAACCAGAGCATTGATTACGATTAGGAACATTTGCATATGCCTTAAACGAAAGCTCTCCCAGACAAATTAGGAAACGCATTCATGTTAAACCCAGTAGAAAAAGTGCTTGTGTTATCTATGATGAACACATGCACTCGCATTCATTTTCAGATAGTGTAGTCAGGCGGTCAAGTAATGTCACATGTTACCTTCTGTGCTCTTCGTAATTCTTAAATTCCAATGCCACCTCGATCGAAACAGGAATAATTGAGAGTATGTGAATAATAAAATGAGTGTATTCTTTGTGTACATTCAAACGTGTAAGTGTGTATGTATAGGAACTCAGCCAAAGGGGCTGTCATGAACCCTGACGGGCACATGAAAATGATCTTCACAAAAAACTGGATGACTGAACTAAAATATTTTAACAGAACAGCAAATGTTTTTAACATATCAACATAATAACGGCTGACTTAAAATGTCACATCCCTGCAAATCTCCCACTTCCCGATTTGTTTTCAGGTGAAGTTCCACTGAGATATTTAAATATTCCGATAGCACTCGAAGGCGGCGTCAGACTGCACTGCATACGCGCCGTGGAGGAGAGGGAAGATGGCGGAGAATAATGTCGAACCAGAGCACGAATGGAGCGACCCGGGCCTGGATACGGCCGAGGACACCCTGGTTGCAATGGAAACCCTGTTGGCCACATTGCGAGCCTTTGAAGACGTACTCAGGCAGCAAGAAATATCCATATTATCTTCCACTGAGTACTGCGACAACTTCTGTCAGGTAATGTGTACATTGAAGTTACCATTAGCTTAACGTTAGCTCGCTCTGCCAGGATTGTTTTTCTCTGAGCCTGCAAGATAATCTGCAATGGTCGGCTGGCTACCCGGGGCAGCATGGGCAGTTAGCCAGCCTCGGAGAAATTCAACAGTGTGCACTATTGTCCATATTCACATGTATTTATAATTTTACGCGAAAACATCGTAACGCACAATCGTTGGAGTAATGACAAGTAACGCGAGTGCAATGTCAGCTGAGTGCTATTTCGCCTAGCCCAAGCTGAACGTTAATACTGTGAACAGACACAGGCAAATCATAAAACCCATATTCGGTGTTTGCACACCCATGATTTTACGGCAGTTTGTACATATTGCAGTTAATGCAAGTGTATGGGGCGGGGCTGCATCGCCATATGTTTATCCATATTTTCAAGCTAGTTCGGCCAGTGAAATGTCTCACGTCATTCGCAAAAATTTGCACATCTTTTAGTTGGTCAAATGTATTGTGTAGATTTGTTGGAAGGTCATCACGGGTGCAGCCGTTCGTTGTTTTGTTACCAATATAATTCATTTGTTAGTTAGAAATAATGTAAACACCAGTGTTGTACTTGTAATAGGAAGAACAGACAGGGGTATTTCATTGGTTTCCACTATCCAGAGTGCCTGATAATATAAAATAATTCACTTTTATTAACGGTGCCTGAGACAAGGACATGTTTTATAGTCCTAGAATAATGACAGATTTTCACTATATTCATTCTTCCCATTTTGCCTCCTATAGTTAGTGTCGTCTTCATACACACTCTAACAGTGGTTCCAAGCCGAGCAGCAGTGTAACCCAAATTTGAATTTGATTGACCAACTATAACTTCAGCCAAACTCATAATTTCATTCAAGGTAGAATGAGACAGTAAGGAGATTAGGACTCATCCAAACAATGAGTTTTATGTGATATTAAACGAACAATTTTGTGTTGACTTTCTATCCAAATCGGAAGTAGTCCAGACGTAATTAGTGTACGGATTTGGGTCTCCAGGGTTGAGATCTTATTCGTGGCTTCCTCTTGAGGGTGTACCGTATATTTAGACTGAGGGGAATAATCCTGGTGCCTCCGTGGGCGCTGACACCAACCTGGCAAATAGGTCTCTTGGGTTGTTGATAGTGCTCCGCTGAATTAATGAGTACACCAGCCAGCTAGACACAGCTGACAGAAATTTTACCCACATTGATTTTGACTCCTCTATACCTGGAGAAATTTGACAGGCAAGACAATATTTATAACAATGTGCTCCCTGTAGAAGCTAAGGATGTTAATTTGACAAATATGTGATTCAGAGAATAATTTTTTGATGAAAAATCTGGATTTGTCACCAAGTCACTGTCGAGTCCCCTCAGGCCCAATCAGCAATCAGGAGCCCTTCAAACCAGAGTGTCATCTGGGATCAGTCGGGGAAACCAGTATCTCCCCCAAGACGAAAGCCCATGTTCATCCAGACAGATGTTACCCTTACCTGATTACGTTTTCTGATTGTGATTTTTTTTTTGAATACCAGGGTCTGTCTTCATATCTGATTGTGTGTTACAGGCACTGATGCACTATGCTGGGAGTAGGAACTCCATGGACCACGGTCTCCCTCTTCTAGAGGTCTACTGCTTGTCCATAAACTGCTTTGCTGCTGCCCGATCCCATCTCACTGCTGAGTCAGACAGAGTGGCCCTTGTTTTGAAGAGACTAGCATTGTGAGTACTGACAAACAATCCAAAGAAAAATATTCAGTCTGTATATTCTCTCTTGAATCGTTCTCACCAACCATTCACATGAGCGCGGTCTTCTGTCAAAGAAAATACAGTCTGTAGTCAATTCATATGTCTGAGTTTGCTGTTACAGGCACATGAGCTGTACAGCATTGTAGCACATACCCGAATGAGGAAGCATGAGACAATAAAATAATAAAAGAGACCAGATCCACTGTCTACATTGAAGGACAAACTTCCAGGCACCTAAGTTTTGGTTATCAGGGTGATGATACTTGTTACCCTGAAATGGGACTTAAAGAAGTGCATAGTCAAAAAGTGTGGAATTGATATATTCTTGAAGGAAACACATGTCCCAAGGTCTGTGTTAACACTGAATGACCTCTTTCTGAACCCCCGGCTCCTCAGTTATGATACCACTGTCGAAACCAAAAGGCATAACAGCACTCGCAATCAAACCACATTAAGGAGTCCCTTGATGATCTTTACCAAGCAACAAACACGTCTTTATGCACCCACAACTTGGAGCGCAGTGGGCATCTCGCTACAACACTCTCAAACCTGCCGGCGTGTTGGAGCCGAGAGACATCTTAAACATGCACAGCTGTGAAGCGCTGATCTAAAGGAAACACGACATGGGTAAAGGGTAGATAGTTGAAATAGTTTGCAGATAGTTGGCAGATTGGTCGGACAGTATTGGGTTGTGCACGCCTCAACTCAGAAAAATAAATGAAGATAACACATCCACGGTTATCATGTAGTCATATATAGTAATAATAAAGGAATACATATTTCAGGAATTGCTTTGCACATTGACCGTTATTCTGAATGCTACTTGTTGGCCTGACTGGGATTTTAAAGCAGAGTGGAGCCCGCATGAGTGTGAATATCATCTGAAATAAATATCACTTAATTATCTGTTTTTTGGGCTGTTTTGTCAGGCAGTGTTTACATCAGGCGGCAGTGTGGTCAGGGTTTGTCGACTCCATGTGACAGACGTAGCATCTCTTTTCTGCTTCTATCTGACAGAGCACTAAGTTTATTACATTGCTTAAAACTGCTAGGTGGAACTATGCTAATTGTATTATCTGAATGGACCCAAGCATAAGTACACGTGTTGACTGGCTGTTAATATGTCACAGATCAGACCTGATATTGACATCCGATCAGAAGTGGACAGCTCAAAGTTCATGTTTGAAAGCACCCTTGAAGCAGATTCACATGTGGTCACTAGAGACTTATTGTAAGGCCAGATGTGAACTCAAAAACTTGCTGTCCACTTCTGATTGGATCACAAAGGACTCATGTTGATACCAGGTCTGAACAGGGACGCTGAGTTGGCTCGGATTCCTGTGGTGCATTAAAGGAGTAGAGTACTAAGCCTGTCTTAAAGAATATACATCATCACCATCAGCACAAACTCCTGATTCAAGCATTGAAATTTGGAGGAGCACTCCGTAACTAGATTAGGAAAAAAAAAAAACTTTATTCGTCCCACGACGGGGAAATTTGCAACTACTAGAAATGCTCTCTGAAGAGTGCATACCTCCACAAAGGTCAATGTAAAAAACAATGCAGGGTTTCTTCCTTTGCCTGAAGTACACCCCTCCACCAAGTTTAAATCACCCCTCTTGTAATCCCGGTGACAGATAGGCAGGCAACAAACAAACAAACAGGCCATTGAATAGGTCCACCTTGACAGAGATAAACTGTCTTGTGGGATGTTTGGGATAAGGACATATTTTGCTTGTAATAAACTTGTTTTAATAGAATTTTTATAATTGCCCTCTTTTTCTTTTGTTTTGCAGGAGCTGTTTTGAACTATTTCTGTCTGTTCCTGAAAATGAAATCCCGTATGAAGCCTGGGTTCAATTCCACCAGTCTGTTCAGGTACCTGGCTTCTTTCAAAATGTTTTCACTGGTGGGTTGCAGACTTGAGCAACCAAGAAAAATAAATAGGTTATTAATGAAATTCTCAGAAAAAATACCTTGGGAATGAAACTGTGGATTTCTAAACAAATTTTGACCTCAGTGTCGGTTATTAAAAAACCCTGATAGGAGTCTGATGCCCCGCTGGTTTGAATTGCACTGTTTTGTCTCAGTGGCCACTGTGCTGGAACTCTTACAGCCAGTTTCTGCTACTTCTAAGTTAACATTAGTTGCTGTTTCGTATCTTGAGCTGACCCAAATACTGTTCATCAATGATAGCAACATAGTCAGTATATTCAGTGCCACTACTGTGGCTGCTCTGAAGGCTTACAGAAGTCAATGAACTGCCTGTTCTGTATGTCCAAGCTGAACTATGGGTAACTGTTACCATCTTAGGTAGGATGTAACTTTGTGTGGGCAAAAACAAACGTACTATCATTTTCTTTGCTTGCTGTTTTCGCCAGCAGTTGATCAACTGATAAGGTTTTATCTACAGACAATAACTTGTGTTCAGATAACTGTTTTGCTTAGTGTGGAGAAGATGAATTTGGCACACTGTTGTGGAGCAATTTAAGTAATGGCCTTTGAGCAGCTCATCTTTCTTTATTTCATACATATTACTCATAATCTCGTGAAATCACATGCAGAAGAACCATTTATTTCTTTTATTTAGACATGATGTTTTTATGTGTTTGTTTCAGATTGCCCATGATACATTGTTACAGTATGGAAGCACAGACCTCCAAGCTTTACTCCAGATCACAGGGGAGGGTGGAGCGTGGAGTAATGCGGTCCTCACCTCCCTCCTTACCGGACAGCCCACCAACCAAGAAGAAGGTTGCAAATTGCTTACAGTAGCTACTCTGTGCTATTTTATTTTGATATAGCTGTCCCAGGCTTGTTCATTCTAGTATGCTTATATATATTTCTTTACTTTGTTTGCAGTGGATGCGTACATCAGCTTGGAGGGGGAGGGCTTCATGGAGATGCGAGTGAAACACCTGGAGAAGATGGGAGAAGTGGCCAAGGCCGTTGTGTTGGCCAAAGCTTGCACTGAATGCAGCAACATAACCAACCAAGCTACCTTTCGTCAAACGTTTTTCTCCCTGCTTTGCCACCTGCTGCCCAATGAAGAAGCCATCATGGAGGTATTGTGACACTTTTTCATGAATAGGATGATGAATACTTTCTGTAGGATTTTAGCTTAGTGTGTCCTACCTAGCGACCGGATCAAACACGCTTCCTCCCTGAGGTAAAAGTTTCTATCCCGTCCTTCCTCAGAGTTGCTCTGGCAGCCTCTCTCTTGGCATCGTCATGGAAACACATGGTCTGCATTTCTCCGCCAAAAGGTCTTATCCAATTAAAATGTTGATCAGAAATTGGGTTACATTTGCAAGTTATGACTATCTTAATATATATAAAAAGAGGGCCTATTTATAACTGATACCTGCACTGTCTCCAAAAATAGAAATTCAAATTCTCCTGCAAATTGAGCTCAGATACATCGACAGAACGACTAACGAATCCTTCAATGGCTGCAAAAGATTTTTGCCAATTTGTAATATTAGATGGATATTGCACCTATCTATAAATGTTATTTTAATCTACTTTACATTCAGCATTATAGTCTGGGAATCCAGTTTTAAAAATTCTTCTAAAAGCTACAGCTCGTCTTTATATAGAAATGGATGCCTGCAGTCTTTCTTGATCCTAGCGACAGTGAGTCAATTAAGAGCAATGGATATTTGCATTTTGTATTGAAACTACAGCATGCAAAGATGTTTCTTAATTTTTTGGTCTTTCCGTTGCTGTGCCATCTGTCTCCGTTACTCAACCTTTTCTCTGGTTGCTAAAACCTTTTGTATATTCTGTTCTATATTAATCTGCTTTCGGCGCTGTTGAAGGATCATTGTAGATTACATTCAATAACGTCTCAAAGACAAAAAACTCATCTAGACATTTCTAAAGAAAAAAAAGTTATTCAATTAAAACAGGGAAGTTTTCATTGGTCTTCATAAGATATAATCTCAGATTGCTGCATTACATTTAAATTAATATCTTAATTAAATTCCATTGTATGACAGAGCAAATGGAGCCAAAATCCATATTTCTTTTAATAACCAGACAGTTGAGCAAGTGATGCATAAAGCACAAGAGAGGAAGGGGGTCTAGGAAATAGTTTAAGTAATATAGATCGAGTCAATATATTAGGAGATAGTTAAGTATTCTATCATAGATTAATTGTATGTTATGTACTGTATTGTTGTAACTATTTCTGGAGATGACTTGCTTAGACTGGCAAATTACTTTCTTATCTTCCCAAAGCCCCTCTGTCAGGGCGCCGAGGGTCCTTCAACTTGTTCTTATCTGATATTTATAGTTTTGCTATTTCATTCAGCCATTTGAGATTTGCGATGAATACAATTATCCAAAATAAAAATTTCGGAATTATAGCATTCATCAAAGAAAACGGTTAATAAAGCAGCGCTTCGGCCAACATTCAGTTTGCATATCAGTAATTTTCTTTGTTGTTCTGTAATGAGTTTAGATGGAACATGTTGACTACTGTTGTTTTTAATTGCAGTGATATGAAGTCGATAACCTTGGAAGGGTCCAGCTTTTCCTTATTAAACCTAATTTAAGATTCACCCCCTCCCTGTTCCTCTGATTAACATACAATCCCTAAGCAGTTGTTTCATTTGTCCCGAATAGATATCCAGACTCGACTGTAAGGATGTACTGGAGATCACGTGTAACTTGGAGACGGAGGGGGAGGAGAATACAGGCTTCATCTTGTGCACAACTTTCCTTACACAGCAGCTTCAGCAGCAGAGCCTTTACTGCTCATGGTGAGTGTCTGTGCATGCATGACCACAGTGAAATGTAAACCATTGCTGTTGTCGTTGTTGATTAAATCTCTTGTGTATTTTATTCAAAGGGAGTTGACTCTGTTGTGGAGTAAGCTTCAGAGGAAGATCGACCCTTCTTTAGTGTCTCTTCTTGAGCGTTGCCTTCAGCTGGGTGCCATTGCCAAAACAGTCCACCATTTGCTTTACCTGGTTCGTGTTATTCAGGCGGAGGTGAGTCCGAACAGATTACTGCCTCTCCTAACGAACATGTCACTGTTCCACCTGACAGCAGGTCATCATCTGACCTTAACCTTTCCATCTCTGTTCTCTATTACGTCACACTACAAGAGTTAAGAACGGCTTTCGTTGTTTCCGAAATTCATTATTGGGCCCAACACTATCTTGTCAAAATCTTCTGAAATGTCTTTATTTATTTATTTTCTATTTATTTGCACATGCACAGATGTACTAGCCTGATGTGGCATACAGTTGCCCATTGTCGTTTATTTAAACGTGAGTTTTTTCATCACAGGTTAATGGTCATATGTCACTGTCTTTTTTCAGGCAGAGGAACTGGGGAACGCTGCTTCAGTGGAATTGTGCGTCAAAGCCCTCCTACTTCCAAAACAGGATGACACCGAATCAAGGATCTCCGTCTGTAAGATGGTGTCCTGCCTTCTTCCAGATGATCTTGAAGTATTGCGTGCCTGCCTACTCACTGAGTTCCTGCTTGGCCCCAGCCAGCAGGTCTTCAGCAGCCTTGAGGAGATCTACTTGCGCCCAGATCAGAAGTACGATCAGGAAATTTCGGCTATTCCCAACTCGCTGCGCTGTGAATTACTACTGGCGCTGAAAGCACATTGGCCTTTTGACCCGGAATTCTGGGACTGGAAAACGCTCAAGTATCACTGCATCTCCCTTCTAGGGTTGAAGCCAGAGTCAGAAGGAGAAGGTGAAGAGGAAGAGGCAGTATATAAACAAGAGATTGGGAAACAACTTGAGCAACAAGGAAACACTGCGAATGTAGAATCTGGTCACTTAATGAGCGTAAATAGAAATCTTGATGGTCATGAGCCTTCTAACTCGACAGGAGTTGAAGGAGAACCAGAGACAAAGAGAAGCAAATTCTGCTGTCAGCTTTGTAAGAGGTCAGTCACTGACAGCCAGATGGTTCACCACTCCAAAAGACATGCAGAGGACAACAGCCACCCATGCCCTGTCTGTTTGGAGACATTTAAGAGCAGAAAGGATCTCGTTCCCCACATGAAACAACACATCCAGGGTGACGCACCTCTTGACAACAGCATAAAGAAAGAGGATTCGCAGAACCCGATGAATGAGGACGATGACGTAGAACCAGGTGAGATCACCATTGACCCTTCCTTAATGCAGTATTACAAATCCACGCATGACCCAGATGTGCTGCAGCACATTGTGCAGCAAGCAAACACCGTGAAAGAGAAGAATATGGACGATGATGAAATTGTCACATTGGAATACATTTGCCAACACTTCAATCTGCAGAACCGGGATGAGTATCTGTGTCCAGGAACCGGATGCACCAGGACTTTCAAGCATTCCAAGTACTTATACGTTCACTTGAAGTCGGAGCATAAAGGTGATGAGAATGTGAAGTATTTTCATCAGATGAGAGACAAGCGCGAAAAGTGTGTCTTTTGTAGACGCCATTTTGTGTCAGCTTACCATCACCGCAAACATAGAAGAATCCACTATGGTGATCACCCTTACTCGTGTGTGGTGATAGGCTGCGGCGCCCGGTTTGGTACTTCCAATGAACTTGTAGTGCACAAACAGACCCACGGCTTTCAGCTCAACTACCAGTGTGAGCTCACAGGCTGTTATGTAACTTACTCTGACTTGGGACAGATTTATCACCACGAGGCACAGCATTTCAGAGATGCAGCATTCACCTGCTCCAGCCCTGACTGTAGGAAATACTATCTATCCAAAAAGGAGTTCATAGAGCATTTGTCCACGCACAACATTACATTCTCTGAAGATGATTTTGAGGCTCAGAGGAAGGCAAAGCGGAAACTTCTTAAGGCTGTTGAAGGGACAGATGACCTTAATAAGCCAAGTATTTCAGAAGAAACTGTAAATTATGACGTAGTAAACACTTCCTCAGTGAGTTGTGCCTCCTCTTCGCAAGCGTCTGACATCAAGGAGCCCAAAGGGTCAATGACCTTGGTTGCGGTGTGTTTTGATGGAAGTAAGTTCACCTGCGGTTTTGAGAAGTGCGGCATGACTTTCTCCAGAGCCAGAGATGTGCAGAGGCATCTGAAATGTGCCCACCCAGAACACCTCAAACTGGAGAATAAAGAACACAAACATGACAAGGAACGGGGCTCAAAGTCTAAAGAGTTCAACACGGAAAATGAGCCAGACAATGAGGAGAAGGGAAACAATGGGCCCTCGACTCCAGTTCAACCTGGGGAGGATGGGAGAGAGGAAAACAATTCCATCAATATACCTAACTCCTCAAGCCTGGTAGACAATGAGACTCTGAAAGAAATTCTTATCGGGCTCAGTAAACTGGACCTCAACCTGCAATCATCTCACAGCGTGCCAGATGAGCAACTTCAGTCTGTTCAAGAATCAAATACATTCCGAATGTCTCCTCCTCGGGAAGTCATAGACAAGCCACCCGGTGTGTTACTTTCGGAGAGACCTCCATACCTACCTGAGGATAAGACAGAGGTGACACCAGAGCAAACATCTAGTGAAGTAGAAGGCAGTGATGAATCATTAGCAACCGCCAAGCCCTATATCTGTGGGATAAAAGCTTGTGGCTTTAGGACCGCCCAGAGTTACAGCTTACTGCGCCACTATCAAAACAAACACGGGCGTACAGTTGAACAGGCCAAAAGGTTGACTTCTTTGAAAAACACATGTTTTAAGCCTTATGTGTGCCAGCTTTGTTCCAAGAGTCACAGAGAAAAACATGTTTTGAAGGCCCACTATATGCAGACACATAAACTTAGTGCGACTTTGGTGGACAAATTAAGCTGTGGGTCTGCACGGCATGAGGGCAACAAAGCCACTGGCCCTTCAGTTCCTACATCTCAGCACTGGACAAACCATGGTCTACAAATGAACGATAAAGAAATCCCTAGATTGGACAGCAAACATGAGAAAGGAGAAGATCCCACCATAAGTGAAAATAGACAAAACACTGACAATCAGTCTCCATCTGAAGAAGAAGGAGAGGAGGAAGGGGAGAGTAGAGAGGAAGACAATGAGCAGAAGGGAGAAAGTGAGGATGGGGGAACACAACAGGTTAGAACTACAAGACGATTGGTAGCCAAGAGTAATCTCTGCTATATATTGGATAAATTCAGTAAACCCTTTCATTGTGTAGCCAAAAACTGTGACGCAGCTTTTTCCACCCAAGGAGGCCTGGTCCGCCACTTGCAGTTAATACACCACTACAATCGCTCTCAGCTCTTGTTGGAAAAAGATTTTGACGTGCATCAGAGTCCGGAAGTCAAGAAAGAGCCTGCCAGGAAAAGGCCTCTCCCAAGCTCAGATGAACCTCAACCCCAATACAAATGCCATTTTGCCAACTGTAATGCCCTCTACCACCTGAAAAGCAGCCTAGTACGTCACACTCGTGACTCCCACTCTCAACCGCCAGAGCTAATCAGGTGCAAGTATGATGGCTGTACAAAAGTATTCACCCACGATGATGCACTTAAAAAACACACACTTTATAGTCACTATGAATACTACGACTCGCTGGTTGTACGTCTACAGAGCACTCATAAAAAGTCAATTAATGGATGCCAAAAGAAGCTTATAGTCAACCCGCAGAGCCCTAACAAAGAAGAACCTGGTTCACCCGCAGAATGCACACAGACTGCGAGAATGAGTCCCAAGTCTGAGATGACCCCCCAGTCCGAGGAAACGAATGAGCAGAGTCTGACGAAGAAGAAACAGCCTAGGTTCACAAAGCCGAAAAGAAACGCTTTTAGCCGTTTTGTCTTCAGGTCTCACGAAGAAGCTCTACAAATGTGCCAAGACCGTTGTTTGCCTGTGGCCTACCCATGCATGGTTCAGAACTGTGATTCTATTGTCATGTACACAAGGAGCTTGCACCGTCACTACCTGAAGTGTCATCATATGCGTCGAGAAGATCTTGCAAACAATGCAAATAAGCTACTTTTGAATGCGGAGCAGCTCGAGGAACTGATTCAGAGGAAGTCAGCCAGGCCGACCACCACAGGAGTGTGTTCCCCTAGTGGAGTTCTCGAAATGGAGTATGAGGCAGAGTCAGAAATCCCAGGGGGGCAGCCTGCATCAATGTGCTTGCACTCCATCATGGTGGACAAACAGGATGAGGATCATCATGATCCACTGGAGTTCCCTGAGGAGGAGGAGGAGGAGGGACCACCACCTGTTGAGAGAAATAGTGTCCTTGTTGGTGCAGATGATGTGTTGTATGGAGAACCAAGCACTGGTGGCCACTCCAAAGACTCTGCTGCAGTAACACAGAACAGTCACAGACAGGAGGAGAAATTAAGCTTGGATAAAATCAAACCTCTTCTTCGTCCCCTCACTATTGACCTCTCTCCGCCATGCCCTCTACTCTTAACAACTGACGAGGGTTTCCAAGGCGCATCAAGCAACAAAGACAAGATGTTGAACAGGTCTGCACCGTTACCTCTGCCTGTCCGGCAGCCGCTAAAACGGAAAAACGAACTATCTGATCAGCCGTCAAACTTGCAAGACTCTCAACCTCCTAGCACCTCTCCATGTCACTTTGACATTGACACGTATAAGCCTATTGGCTTTGAGTCCTCGTTTCTGAAATTCATACAAGAGACCGCCCCGAAAGAAAAAAACGCAGTGTCAGTGAAACGGCGTGACTCGTTCAGACGTAGTTGTTCGGTCAAGGAGAACAACCAACTTGGAATCTCTCACACCCGCAGCAGACGCTCTCATTCCTCTCTGCTGAAGCCCCATGCAATGACTGGGGACTTCACATCAGTCCAGAACTTAAAGTCCATCCTGGACAAAGCCCTGGCTGGTTGCGGGGACCTGGCCATTAAACAGCTTCAGTACCTCAGACCTGTGGTGGTCTTGGGGCGACCTGTGTGCACAACCACCCTGTCTGATTTCTTCCCATCAGACACCAACAACAGCAAACTGCTTCTTGGAAGCTAAGTTGAACTGAGCACCTTTTTAACACGGCTATAGCCATTTACTTTGTGTTACCACAAGACATGTATTTGTATTTTCTTCCCTACATGATAGTATTGTTTTTTCATGCTTATGTTGCCAAACTGAGGACTGAGCATAAGCATTGAAGTAAAAACAAGATTAAAACATGCACTTCTTATCCATGATTTTTTTTATTTTAGACATAAGATAACACATGTATTAAATCCTGACTGCGAGTGTATATACTGTAGTTCTCCAAGATATATGTACAGATTTTCAGATTGTTAGAAATGGTCAGTAGCGTATTGCAAGGCCTTTTCACACTTATAAACATGTGACTAAAAAACATTTCCTTCCTACAAATGTCTTGAGGAATATGTTTTGTTATTTTTCACCTCAGTTTATATTTCATCAGTGTGGGGATGCGGTGGACAGAGGTTGGCATACATGTGTGTAACACTTTCTAATAAAATAAATGTGTAAATGAACGTAAAGCCTGAAAATAATTGAGTTCTTGATGTGTATTTCCGCTACAAATGCTTGGAGGGCAAAATTATAAGCGTAATACCTTTTTTGTTTTTGATAGAATGAGCAGAGACGCAGGCTTGCTTAAAATCTATTGTCTGTTGTATGTAATCTTATACAACCGCACGGATACACAAGTAGTTCCTGTTATTGAAAGATAGCAAAGGGAAAAAAAGCATCTCTGTCCAAATGACTTGACAACATGAAGTTAAGATATGTCCAGGTTAGGTTACATATTTTGTAATGTTCAAAATTTTGAATGCTTATCAATTTTGCAATCAAAAGGCATAGCAGGCAGCTTCCTTCTGCAATATGCATTACTAAGCACAATATCAGCTGTAAGAGCTTTTCAGTGCGTCTGGTTCATAAAGGGACACTTTATTCAAATCCAGTTTTAAAGCAACGATTAGTCTCAGTTTCAGTCTGCCTGTCTGGTGCACACTTTGGAAAAATACAGACTGCAGCATAGTGAGAGCAAGCAGTTTAATCGGCCTACAACAACTTTTATTTTGGCAATACATGAACACTGAGATAAAACCAATGATATAGAATAGAAATGGCCTTTACTAAAACTACAATAGAAATTTGCAAAGAATTTCATCATGTAGATGCAGGTTGTGTGTGGAATCATTTTGCAATAAACATAAGGGTCCAGTATGACTCAGAGACTTTAATTTTCTGCAGAATAACTGCTTCTGCATTTTTGAAATATACGGTAGTTCGTGGTTGTGAATAACTTTCAATCTTTGTCAAAATTAACTTAACCAAGGAAAGTGGGGACAGAAATAAATGCTTAACTGCCTTTGTTTTGTATGACAGGGCTGTAATTATATATTATAAGTAAATATTCGCCAATAAAAAGTTTGTGATTGGGGAAATGAGATTTCGAATTGTGTTCTGTTTCTGGACGGTTTGGCATTGCATGACAGGACAAACCTATGTCAAAGACAGTAATGTTAAGAATACTAAAACATAAACAAAACTATTAACACCAGAGGTAACACGAATTTATCTTGTTGTATTTGCTTATGCAAATTCGAGCGAAGGTGCTCTTATTTGCTAAGATAAACGAAATGCGGAACCATTTCTTCGATGGATCGTTCCTGTCCGTGCAGAATATGTTACACTTTACCGACAGGCTCACTCGCATGAATGGAAAGATAGCTGTAAAAGCCTTGACGTAGGAATGGAAAGTGGATGCAAAGATCACCGAGTTCAATTTTTTAGTGGGCATTTGTTGTTTTGACGTGCGAGTAGCGTTCCCTCTATTCAGCTTTAAAGTTTGTCTGTTTGTTTGTTTGTGTGTAGAGTGGAAGCTCAGTAAGTTAGCTGCTAGCCTAAAACTACCAGTCAGGCTAGGCAACGTTAACATTGCCGTTAGCCTGCTAAGCTAGTTATTCCCGCTTTTGCAACATAGACCTAAAACAGAGCAAAGATGGTTGAAAGTATATATGACCTCCCGGTGGAAAAGCAGATATTTTATGCTGTTTTGGGATTTTCGTGGACGGTATATCTATGGGAGGCATACCTTGCATACAGACAGGTAAGTTAAAATTATTCATGAGTAAACGAGCATATGTTTTCTTTTAGCCGTGATATCAAAGTAATAAATGACTGGCGCTAACACTGCTAAGAGAAAGCAAATTTGGTATGATGTATAGGTTTTTGCAAACAGACCCGAAATGAATTGGTTTTGTCTCATAAGTAATTTTTACAGGAGCCGAGAACGCGTCAAACATAAGTTAATATTGTTTCTATTGGTAATACCATATAAAACAACATGGGCTATACAGCACATTTCCTTTCTAAAATTTGTCACTAACTTTGCTTAGTTGGGTATATTGTCTATAGAAAGAGGAATTAAGACCTAACATCATGAAAATAATAGCTAGATGCCTCTAAATTGTTTGGTTTGTTTCAGTTTATTTGGCATTATTTTAATTGAATAAATAACTTTTAAAATGCTCATAATTATATGTGTGATAAATGATTTGAGATTAACGGTGAGCTGCTCTCCTTTTTTCACTCTGCAGCGGAGGATATACAGAGCAACAACACATGTGCCACAAGAGTTAGGGAAGATTATGGATTCAGAAACATTTGAGAAGTCTCGGCTATATCAGCTGGATAAAAGCAACTTCAGCTTTTGGTCTGGACTCTATTCTGAGAGTGAAGGAACGGTAAGACACAAGACTGATACACATAGACAAGCTTCTTCTCACAACCCATTTACAACCAGTCTATTTATTTAGGATGTAAGTGTGTCTCAGGGTCATAACTTAATATGACAAAGGATTTGTTCATGCTACCTTTTAAAAATGTTTGGCTCAAAACCTTTTCTTTACTGTTAAGCTGATCCTGCTTATGGGTGGAATCCCGTTTTTGTGGGGCATCGCCGGTTCTGTGACAACACGCTTCGGATTGGGCCCAGAATATGAGATCACTCAGTCCCTTGTGTTTCTTACACTTGCGACCTTGTTCAGCGCTTTTACTGGTCTTCCCTGGAGTGTGTACAACACATTTGTCATTGAGGAGAAGCACGGCTTCAATCAGCAGGTACTTTGGAGACTCAAAATGAGGATGTAAAAATGTATCTTGGTTTGGGTTTGTCTTGTTCAGTTATATTAATGTCCTATCTTCCTCTTAGACATTTGGGTTCTTCCTTAAAGACGCTGTAAAGAAGTTTGCTGTGACGCAGTGTATCCTGCTGCCTGTAACCTCACTGCTCCTGTACATCATAAAGATTGGTGGGGACTACTTTTTCATCTATGCCTGGCTCTTTACTTTGGCTGTTTCTCTGGTGAGTGCTGCATTAAGTTTGCTAAATTTTATGAATATTTACAACAACAAAAAAATGTAACATGGATATTCACTAAATTAGCTCCTCTCCTTTTGTTCTCAGGTACTTGTGACCATCTACGCTGATTACATTGCTCCACTGTTTGACAAATTCACTCCTTTGCCAGAAGGAGAGCTGAAGACAGACATTGAGTCTATGGCCAAGAGTATAACCTTCCCCCTCACTAAGGTTTATGTAGTTGAAGGTAAAATATGAACTATAAATTTAGGCTGTTCTCACATGGAGCTACTACCTTATTCGTCACTGCATCACATTGATGTTTTTGGTCTCATTATTATTTTAGTTCAGTCTGTTTACAAGTTGGTTGTGGATTCACCTCTTTCATTGTCTTTAAAAGTTGTCCATGTTTCCAGGTTCAAAACGTTCGTCGCACAGCAATGCGTATTTCTATGGGTTCTTCAAGAACAAACGCATTGTGCTGTTTGACACTTTGCTGGAAGACTACTCCCCTCTCAACAAGGCTGGAGAGCCACAGCCCGAGCAGCCAGAGAGTGACGAGGTCCCCAGCGAATCAAAAGCCAAGCCCAAGGTTACAAAACCATATACTTTATTCAAAAGGTTCAAATTGCACAGGTTCCCGGGAAATAAACACTTTGAGTTTACTTAGGGCACATTTGAAACGAGTGAAATGCTGTCTCGGATTGTCTAGTGTACAGTGCAAGCGCTCCAGGGCAGGCATTGAGCATTATCTGCATATTGTTATTCTAAAACCTAAACTACACATAAAACATTAAGGGGTTATACAGTTACCACATCTTCCCTCGAAAATTATGCGTTATGATGCACGTGTCTATATAGGCAGCGATGCAGAAACCTTAATTCATCAGCTGTCTGTATGTTGTGATGTGACTACATTTTAGGTAAAAGAGTCTAACTTTCTGCTTCTTGGACTCAGCTAAGTAAGGCCTCCTTTAAGTGTTTTTCCTTACATTTAGAGACGCTTATATTGTCAACCTAGAAGTGCGATCTTATTGAGTCTAATGAATAATAATAAATTACACATTCAATTAGTTTAACTTGACAACCACTGAAACAACTGGTCCAAGGATTCAAATATTTGTATTTGTAATTTGCCTTGTAGTGAGCACAGAAGACTTACGGTAATTAATGTTCTGTTAAAACTTCTACAGAACAAGAAACAAGGGTGCAACAACCCGGAGATCCTTGCAGTCCTGGGTCACGAGCTGGGCCATTGGAAGCTTGGCCACACTGTCAAGAATATTGTCATCAGTCAGGTGATTCTCTTCTTTAAAGATTTCCTGACCGCCTATCTGATTTTATATGGTGTCTATATATATATATAAACAAAGCAAAGATTCAAATGTTATGTTGGTATGTAACTAACATCTGCTGCCTGTGTTCTTTCTGCAGATGAATTCCTTCTTGTGCTTCTCCCTATTTGCTGCTCTTATTGGACGAAAGGAGTTGTTTGTAGCTTTTGGCTTCAATGACAGCCAACCTACATTAATAGGCTTGATGATTATCTTCCAGTTCATCTTTTCTCCTTACAACGAGGTGACTATGAGATTCCACAAACATCCGCCAATCATCATTGGATTATTATTATTCTCAGACGTTTTAATGAATATCTTTTATCTTTGCAGCTCCTGTCCTTCTGTCTGACAGTCCTGAGTCGCAGGTTTGAGTTCCAGGCAGATGCCTTTGCGCGCGGCATGGGCAAAGCCTCAG
Organism: Macroramphosus scolopax; assembly: GCA_901007825.1. Taxonomy (NCBI): domain Eukaryota; kingdom Metazoa; phylum Chordata; class Actinopteri; order Syngnathiformes; family Centriscidae; genus Macroramphosus; species Macroramphosus scolopax. The sequence continues at coordinate 26,656 of CAAKHC010017753.1, read as the reverse complement.
AGCTCTACTCGGCCCTCATTAAGCTTAACAAGGACAATCTGGGCTTCCCAGTGGCTGACTGGTTGTTCTCCATGTGGCACTATTCGCACCCTCCCCTCCTGGAGCGCCTCAGAGCGCTGGGCAGCATCAAGCAGGACTGACGGGGCTGGAAGGGGGAGCACCAACCGCCGTCTCCTCCGAAGGGCCTCCGCAGACCTCTCCTGGCCCTGTGATGCACCCCTGTCCTTTTCTACCCCTCATCATGTTTTATCTTGTTTTATAAATTCCTTTACATGCCATCCATTTAGTTCCCTTTTGAATCTTTGTTTTAAACAAAACCAAAACATATCAGCACAAGGCAGCCTAAAAGAAAAATTTGACGTTTCTGCTTTCTTAAACAAACAGAAATATTGTGCACTTGCTGAGAGCAGTACATCTGGGCCATTTGTATTCAACAGAAGCTATTGTCGGAGCACATTTTGCAGATTGGCCAGTTTTTGATATTTAATTTCTGCACAGTTAAATTGTGACTTTCTTCTTTCAAATCATTCTATAAAGTCAAATTGGAAGTACAATACAGCATACAAGTAATTTTTTTTAAAAGAAAAGCTCATGGGCTGTTAATCCCACTGTGTACTGTAAAATATATTGTTTGTAAGTTTGAGAAAGAGGGTAAAAGACATGGCAGATGACTCGTGACATTGCTTTTTACAGAAACACAGGCCAGAGTGTAAAATGTTCCTCAGGTGTACCTGTTGCTTCTTCAGCATGTTTCAAGATGAGCTCAAGATTACACACGTGAATTCAGTGCTTTAGTCCCTCTTTTCAAAAGATGGACTATGTAAGATGCTTTATCATGTGACAAAATGTGCCTCTTAATTATCTTTGTTCTGATAATTGACAGTTATAAACAGAGCAGTGAAGACATTTTCCTTTGAAATTGGGTTTGTGATTTTCATTTTTCACATGCTTAGGGGTGTTGGGGGTTTTATTTTACTTCTAATGCACCTGCTCGACCGACCAGGGTCCAACCATACCTGTACATATGTAACTATCCTGAGTAGAATAGTATCGTATGAAGTGAATTGTGAAAAATGTTGAATGTTGTTTGAAATTTTAAGTTGATAGGTGTTTCTTAGTTTCTTCTCTTGATTTTGGGCTGAAGTAAACCCAGAGTTTCCCGACAAGCGAAGGTATTTATAGGAGAATGGGACGAAGGGGTCTGTGAGGTTAATTTCACCACATAAGCCAGTGTCTGGTCTGTCAAAGAGGGGAGCATCTACTTTGCTTTCTTTGCTGCTTTGAATAAAATCCTTGAACGCATTGATCACCTGTATGGTTGGTTTATTATTTCCTTACATAGATGCATTTAAAATAATCTAAAAAGGGTGTGTCTAATTTTTACAGCATGGCTACACCCTTATATACTGAAGTCCATCAGTTTATTGCCCGCAATAATTCATTAATAGGGTTATTTATGGATTGACCTAAACCGCTATAAATGTTTCCTTGTCAACCAAAATGACAAATTAATTCAAAAGTGTGTCATGCTGTGATTTTTCTTCTTCCCTCAACTTAATGTGTACACATCAGTGATTGATTAATGCATAGAATATAGAAATAAACTTGAAGAAACGCATTAAGAGAACGACTAATCATTTATACACAAATGAAGACGGAAAAGAGGAAGTTGGACTGTTGAAGGAAATATTACGTGTCACGGGCGCCTTTTCTTCACCAAAGATTTATTTTTACTTATTCTAAATTGTGTTAAGAATAATCTGAAATCAATGAAAAACAAATGTTTGGTGCCATGAACTGTTTATGCACATATTATTCCGTTACGATAACGTAGACTCGGTGTTCATGAATCAAAAACTCGACGTCTGATACGTAAGAACTTGTGGCATCACGCTGTCCGTTTTTATGATCGTACCATTACCGAAGAGGGGCCAAAGTGTTTTCACATACAGCATAATCCCTTTACATTAATTATTTAAATTAAGCCGGTGAAATTGCCTTGATGATATATCGATGTATTGATTGATATTTGTCCACGTTTCTCTTTACACCAACGTGTTGCTTCGGTGGTCACCCCTGTCCGGCTAATAATGGTGCCTTCCTGTGGTGTATTTTTGTGAACAAGGGCAACATCAACTCTGCTATTGTAGCTTCCTACTCTGGCTGTCAACCATGGCCAGGTTTCTGAGGCCTAGCATCAGGGGTTTTGTCAACTCACAGCTGAAAATGTCATCCGATCAGGTAAAATACGTCCTTCAGGCCCACCTTCTGATAAAAATGCCGTTTATTCTGACCGCCGTGTCAAACATTTCAAAGGAAGTAATGGAAATCTTGTCCAACCCTCTGCTGTCTGAGAGACACACAGGTGGTGATGTCGTCATTATAAGTCAAAGAAATTGTGTTATTGTGAGTTTTGGTGCCATGGATTAATGTAATGAGTTTACACCAATGCCCAGAATGAATTACCATAGATTAATTTGGATAATTGCAAATATGGTCTAAAAAATCAACTCTCAAACCACTTTATTCAGAACAAATGCAACTTAATGATTTGCTTTGTCCAGTGTTGCTTTGGTTGCATTGTTGTTATTCTGGTAAAATGCCTCCTATTGTCACCTGGAAAACAAAGAAGCCTTTTCCCCTGTGTTGTGAACCAAATTTGACCTTCATAATAAGGTTGTTTTCTCAGTATCCATTTGCTACCTTCACATTATATAGTCAAGTTTTTTTTAACAACATAGTGAAATTAACCTTGGAACTTTTAAAGGAAACTCTCTAGAACAAAAATCAAATGAGTGAAGCCCTGACAATGTTCTTTTTTCAGCTGTATTCAAAATATTTCCTTTTGGGCTTCTTGCCCATCTAATCCCAGTTGGGTGAGCTAGGTAAAGGTGCAGGAAAAGGAGGCGGAGGAGGAGGGTCCATCAGAGAGGCAGGTGGAGCCATGGGGAAAAAGCAGGCTGCTGAGGAGGAGATGTACTTCAGGTATGTAATTCTTTCTTTTGCAGCAACTACTTTTACAGTGAATTCAAAGTATTAGTTCTATAATGCAGTTTAATTATTAATCATAAAGCCCCAACCTATCATGACCTTTTCTCCCCATCTTATCTTTCTGCACATAAGACGTAAAGAGCAGGAGCAGATGGCTGCGTTGAAGCAACACCACCAGGAGGAAATCGACCACCACAAAAAGGAAATTGAACGTATGCAGCGTGAGATCGATCGCCACAAGGGCAAAATCCGGAAGCTGAAGCATGACGACTGAGTGAAGCCTTCCAAAGAAAGAAAATCTGCAGTTTTCTTAACGTCCCAGCCAGACACCTTAAGTAATCATTCAGATTGCTGCATGCACTGTGTCACCTGGACAGACATGAATGTATGGTTGATTGTTCTGCAAATGCTTGAAGAAATTAAAACGGTTCATAAAACAATTGTTTTCATTGCTTGCTTTGACACAAGTTGTTCAACTTTTTCAACCTTTTGACTGTTTTGTGGTGGTTCAGCATGCCTTAGGTTGCAAGCAGAAAGCAAACATGGGAAAAACCTCCAAATTATTTTCAACATTCATACGACACATCATATTGTGTGAAATAGAGATGCATTTGTAATGTAAATAAGAGCGATAGCTCTATCTGTGATTATTACTTGATGGAGAGACAATTCATGCCATTTTGATAAATAATAAATGTAATTAGGCTTTTAAAGCTGTCACACATGTCCCAGTTACAAATGTGAGAATTTACTGCTCATCTGTTTTTTTATTTTGAGTTGCGTTGGTCAGACAAAATATGCAATTTAAAGACATCCTCCAGCTCTGGGAGCTTCTGATTGGTATTTTTCGAAGTGTTTCCAACATTTCATAAACAAGCAATAGATCAAATGTAATGATTGACCTCCATCCATCCATGTGCGATACAGCTTATCCTGTTGCGGGGAAGCTGTAGCCCATCCCAGCTGACATAGGCCAAGAGGCGGGGTACACCCTGGACTTGAAGGCAGTCAATCACAGGACCGACACATACACAATTCACATTTTGTGGACAATTACAGTCTCAAACTAACTCATTTCCCTTCGGGGTCAATAAAGTATCTATCTCACAGCGAATTTTGTTTTTTTCGGAAGAAACTGTTTGTATGTTCTCCTCAAGTGGAGATAGTGGTCAATAATAAACAGCACGGTGACAGAGATGTCTGAGCTTTCATCTCACAACAACTCTTGAGCAGCACACGGATCAGTACATGCCAAAGATGCTTCGACAACAAAATGTATAAAGCTCGTTTAGCCCTTGTTGCTTCTCCCACAGGGGGCGATATAACATTTTTGAACGATTATTCATTTTAAGAGAAGGAGGGATTCATGTCCTCACTTCCGCCTACCCCTGCCTTTTACAAAGGGCAGCCCCGTGCGTCTTTCTTTTCGCGCATCATGGCGGACCGGTTCAATAAGGTAGGCAACTGCAGCGGGACAATTATTCACTTTTGTGTCTTTTTTAGTGGACCTAACGTCCATCTATTACCTTAAATATGTGGGTGGTTGCTATAGGAATATGTGGCGAAGTTTTCGTGTTTGCTGGCGTCTGTTACGAACTGTATTTTAACGCATTTTGGATTCCCTTAGCATTCGCTGAGTTAACATGCCTTCATCATGGCAGCTTCCTTCAGAAGTCAACGTCGTTCGCTAGCTAGCCAGCCAGCTAGCTTAAATTGCACTCGCGAGTAGGCATACATTTTGCGCTACTAATACATTTACCGTATGTCAACGCAGGTGCATATGAAGAAGAGCTAATTTTACATTTGGTTTAGAAATGGACATCAACCCAATATAGATGTAACTTCAATTACAGCGTGTCTGGCAGCATGCTGACTGTTAGCTAATGTTAGCGAACGGTAGAACCAAACCGGCCAAATTAACAGGCCGTGTGCTCATCGTTCTCGAGGTTCTAAGTTTCTAAGAAGCTTCTCTCAGAACCAGTCATTCCTCAAACTTCCCCTTGAGTAATTTACACTTTTACGTTTGTCTTGCTGTCCTTACTATTCTTGAAGTGAGAAATGAAATGTGAGCCAAATTTTTTTTTGGTCAGATATAATAACAGAATTGTCATTTTTTTGTGCTGCAGGTTCTGCTCCTTGATGGCAGGGGCCATCTTCTTGGCCGATTGGCTGCCATTGTGGCTAAACAGGTTTTACTGGGTATGTATAAAATCAAGGAATCTTTTAGTTATGTGAATTTTGGCTAGTAATGTGCTGAAACCTTGTCCAATGGCCCTTTAAGCAGTATTCGATGCGAAGATGCTGTACTGCCTTAAACTGTCGATGATGATTGATTTTGTTTTGCTCGAGTTTAACGACCATGAGATAACTCACATGCACTACCATCTGAGACAACATGCTTACTCTATAGAACAGAATTATTTTGTTCTCATGTTTATCAGCCTTTATATCTTGTTCAAGGACACAAAGTGGTGGTGGTCAGATGTGAAGGCATCAACATCTCCGGCAACTTCTACCGCAACAAACGTGAGTGGGTTAGTTCAAATTAAACGCCCTGCACCCCTAATGTTGCTCCACAACTGTTTTCACTAAATTTGCCTGGTACGATCGCTTATGATTTTGCACCGGTTGTTTAATTTGAATCCCTTAGCTGTTTGGGGCAGAAGTTTTCATAAATATAATAGTTCAAAGTTTGGTAGCTCAACACAACTTTTGCAAAACTTCATGTACCTGCATGGTCCGTAGGACTCGGAAAGTACATTTTCTAAGCAAAGATCATCTATTCAGAATGATTTACTCAATTAAATGGATTCAGCGTCCATGCTATGTTAAACTCTAATCATTTGAAGTGAATGGAAATCTACTCACTTCTGAGCAAAGGTCTATCAGCCACAATAAGTGAAAACATGTGTGTGGGGTATTGTACAATTTTTCATCGTGCTTGTCAGTGATGTTTTACAGAATATATTTAGAGTTTAACTGACCATGATAATATCTCATGCACTACCATCTGAGACAGCATTGCATTCTAAATGCTTTTAACAATTCCAACCCAAGTTTTGAAAGCTTAAATGGTTTGTCTATCATGTGCCTCTACAGTGAAGTACCTGGCTTTCCTGCGCAAGAGGATGAACACCAATCCCTCTCGTGGACCATACCACTTCAGAGCTCCCAGCAGGATCTTCTGGAGGACAGTCAGAGGTGAGAATGTAGCACAAATACACAGTTAAGACCTCAACATGAAACAAGATATCTTAACAAAAGAGGATTTAAGTTATTTCCCTAGTTTACTGTGAATTAAGAAGGCATAATTTGCATAAGCATTTATATTATTTTAGTTTATCTTGTAAAGCAGTATGTTTGTTCCTGTGGCCGTTTCATTTGACCCAGCACAAGTTGTTCCTTTGCTTGACAGTGATGAGCTCTTTATCCCGAAGCTGATCATCTATTGATGATACAATCCTTACGGATCTGACTACTGAGTTGAGTAGGGATGCATGTTTGTGCTTTGTCAAATGAACACCTAATACGGCTGCCCATGGTTGTTTGACTATTTAAAGAAATTAAAATGCTTCCATCTGCTTACCAGGCATGCTTCCCCATAAAACCAAGAGAGGTCAGGCTGCTCTTGAGAGGCTGAAGGTGTTCGATGGTATCCCACCCCCCTACGACAAGGTGATTTCAACTAACAACCTGTGGGGCCATATTTTGTCCGTATTCTCTATGGCCCCTTTATGTTTCTAAATCTGCTGTCAATGATGCTTTTACCTTACCTTGTTTGAATATCTTTGAAAACAGAACTATATCTGAGACAAGCTGTCTCACCAGTATTTCCAACTGCTGGTTTTCTTCGGTATCTGATTTTTTTTTGGGGATTTTCGTCCACAGAGGAAGCGCATGGTTGTCCCAGCTGCTCTGAAGATTGTGCGCCTGAAGCCCACTCGCAAGGTAAGCCAGTAATACAATTATCAGACACAGGTCATCTTACTAGGTTGAATTGTATACGTTTGCTAAAGTTTGCAACCAAAATGCTTCAATATATCAACAGTTCTTGCTCGACAGTGATGAGCTCTTTATCCCGAAACTGATCATCTATTGATGATAAAACCTTTACGGATCTGACTACTGAGTTGAGTCTGGGACATGTTGTGCCTCCAAGTTGAAGCTTAATTTAGAAATTGCTAACGTGTAATTACCTATGAAGTTTTCAAAACAAATCAAAACTCCGACGTACTAAGAAATGTGTGATTTTTCTTTTCGACTACAGTTCGCCCTCCTTGGTCGTCTGGCACATGAGGTCGGCTGGAAGTACCAGGCCATCACAGCCACACTTGAGGAGAAGAGAAAAGAGAAGGCTAAGCTCCGCTACTCAAAGAAAAAGACTGAGACCAAGCTGACCAAGGTGGCAGAAAAGAACGTTGAGAGCAAGATTGCAAAATACACAGACGTTCTGAAACAATTCGGAGTTCTTGTCTGAACAGATTTCGTCTGGCCAATAAAGAGAAATAAATGTTTATAGAAAGTGTTTGGACTTTTTCTACTTGATTTCAGGGTAGGTATGAAAGCGCAGCACATTGTAGTTGGATGAAAATCTTATAAATCACTTCACATATAAACAGCTGATTGAATTTCAAACCTGTTATTTTGCATAATTTAGACAAAAGGCTCTTGGTTAGAGTAACCATATTTTAAGGAACCTTCATAAAGTCTTAAAGTAATACTTCAGTATTCAAACCAAGTTTGCTTCACATTTCTGAAAGATTAAACTTGCACTGAGGTATACAAACGACTCGAGCACTTTGGTAACGTTTGCTTCTATAACTGATTGATTGTGGATCAGTTGTAAAATGCAATGGACTATTTCCATTGTAGGATAATTGCATAAACTGCCTAAAAGAAGTCTTTTCCAGCATTTCTGTTTGACACCTGGCTGTTTGAAACATGACGTTCATGAAAATGAGCAAGGGTTGTTTCACAAGCATTAAGTTTTAATGTTCCTCAGAATCAGTATAATTGACAATCTTGTATAATGTCCAAGTTGTAACATTTCAAATGTTGACACTTGATCTGGTGAATAACCTTCATTTGATATTAAAAGTGGAACAGCTCAGCTGAATGAATAAAGACCAACTGAGGCGGTTCCACCTGCAGTTCAAACTTGGTACCAACAGAGGGCAGTGTTATACAGTACTTAAGGTCGTATGGGATATATGGAAATTCTCCAAAGAAATTAGCTAAATATCCTCTTGTTTTTTTAAACTATCAACTCTGATAAATGTGAACTATTGAGAAACATCAGATTTCTGCATCGAAAAGGAGTTTAGCATGTGAATCGTGCTGAAGTGGACTTTGTAAGCTTCGGTACAATAATGTTTTAAAGGATCATCCCCCAGAAAATACAGTTGATTCCAGCTAATTCTATGTAGGAGGCAATATTACTCTACAGCTTTCAGAGAGGCAGTTTATTCTGGGCAGCTTGGGGTGATTACAGTGATGTAGCTACATCTCGTACTAAACAACTATCTCCTCCAAAAGGTCAGTGCCTGTGCCCTTTAGTGGAGTTCTGTGTGCTTAAATAAAAACAGACACAGACACAGACTCTTATTATCAACCAAGCCAATTCCCTTTCTTCACTGGGGTAGAGATCATGCTTGTTTGTTTTCAACCTTGGGTAGAGCCTTACATACAGCTCTATGATAATATGCTAAGAGCTTGATTATAATCAAATAATAGCATGTAATTACAAAAGTAATACCATGTTATTAAGAATGGCTGTATCTCAGTAACATTAGACTGAGATTTCTACAACTGGATAATAAGGTGCCAAAGAGAACAATTCTTAAATAAATATATAAATAAATATAACCGAATTATTACCTGTTTGTTACCAAAGGATTACCATGTCTTCAGAGAGCTGTACTAGAAAGTGATATCCCACCTTTTAGTCATCCCATTAATCATAAAGGTTCCACTTCATCACGTTTCTCCTCCATAGAGGATAAAGCTACCAAGCAGGAGGATATTGCTGCAGGTTTACATGAATTGTGTTGGGCAGCGATTCCTTTTTCTGGCTTACAGCCCCAGGGAGAAGGATTTTCAAGACCTGAGAAGTCAAAAGAATCCATATCACATAACATGAGCAAGAGAACTGTTGGAAAGTCAGAAAACACAAAAAAACAGGATATGATCTCTGAAACAAAAATGTTATTTTCCTCAGATGTTCTCATCCTTTTCATCATCCTGTGATCCTCTCGCGCCCATCATCTTGGACTTAGATATTAGCGCTTTTCTGTCTCGCTGTGTGCCCAAAGAGTTCAAGGACATGTAACCTAATTTATTTTTATTGTGCAACACTTGTTGACAACATTTGGCAGTTTATCTGTCGAGTCTTATAAACCCTTCTTACAGAGTTTTGTGCCAATTAGCTTTTATAATCTGCAATCTGAGATCGCCTTCTCTAACTCACTTAATGCTAATTCCTTTTTTAGCAATATAAACCACATGTGGGGGAAGAGATATATATGTATAAATATATATATATATATATATTTATACCAGAGCATGACAGCTCTGTGTGTTTGTTGAAATCTGATGCTGAAACGAAAGCCGAAGAGGTGCTACAGAGGAAACCTTTCATGCATCTGCCTTCACACTTCCTGCAAGCGTCTTGGGATATCTTAAGGTGATTAGTTGCGCGTGCATGGGCATTATATTTGCGTCATATGGTATTTGTCATTTTGAGTGACCCCGACTTAGGGATAATGCGGCTTATCTTCCCGATTCAAGCGTACAGCGTTTGTATGGTTTCTTGTAATAGCCAAAGCTAACACATCCGGCACAGCGGTTGCTATGTTTGTCCCATGGATATACATATACTATATATACTGTGAGCACACATCTCCTCCATAAAAGCAGGGCCCATCAAGGATCAGGCAGGGGGCCAATCTGCCACCTGTATACCTGCGTTACGGCAGGTTGTCGTATCTCCGGCAAACACACGGTGAAATCTCTGTGACGGCTCCAAAAATGGGATGATGCCTCCTGCAGCAGATCGCTCCCCTAATCACACCATCTGGGACGAATTAAAAACACCATGTACTGTGAATAAGAGTGCTCAGGGTCCTAACATGGCTTTAGAATCCTCCACACTTGTGTGCAAGGAAACAGCCTCTAATGATCCAGCAACTTTTCTCCACACTATTTTCCATTTTTCAAGGGAGAATAAAACTTTTTTGACATTTTAGTAGAAATAGCTTTAAGCCGTCCTCCCAGCAGCAGGTGAAATACTTCTGAAAGTGTTCTGAAAGGTAAATCCTTATGACATTCCCCGCCTGTTTGTCAGTACGCCCACAGCGTGTTGGTCATGTACCACGAGCCACAAAACAAATCTCTGCTTTTAAAACATTACAGTCCCCCCTCGGGGGTCACAAGCGCTTTTCATATTGTGACATGACTCATGATTGAGCGTCACCGTGCAGAATGATGTTTTGATGTTTCATCTCCAGAGGGGGGAAAGTTTCTCAATAAATCTTTGTAAGTTTAATCGACAAGCCGGGTATGTGGCATCTGGGCTAGTTTTTGAGCCGCTCATGAACCAGCGTGCACAAGTGAACTCTCGGGTACACAAACAAAGAGAATGGACGGTTCAATGAATGCTGCAGTTTCTCATTTAAAAAGCAAATATACAAATATGGATGCAGTTTCTGATGGACCTTATAAGAGCTCAAAACTGAGTGATGTGTCATACGATCACTCGTACTAGAGGATATTGCCAAATCAATTTCTCCACTGGAACCACTTAAGTGAAATAAGGAGTCGTCTGTTTGTCTTCCAGAGGCTTTAATACAGTCCAGGTGTATAGATATAAGGGCCCCTCGTAAAAGCCAAGAGTGAAGAAATCAGGCATATATAGTAGTTTGTGACGTTATCCTTTACAGTTATAAATCCGGGACAGGGTGTGTCTGCTACTCAAAGCAACAGCTATGTCATGCAAGTTGTCCGGGCGGACGGCCGCCTGTCAGTCCGTCTCCTCAGGGACGTGATAAGACACGAGGGCCCCATAGCCATATGTGATATGGTATTGCATCAGTGACACACACAGTTTGAACAGTCTGCATAGTTGCAGCAACACAGCCACCAAATAGCATGCAAAAACAACCATGAATAAAAGCAACCATAAGTTTTATCTAATTTCAGTTTGACTTTAAAACTGTTTCTACTCAGCTGATCTCCGTTTCGCTTGTTTCACATGGTGACGCACTTGAAATTTTATACCACAGTCGACTGATGCTTCACCTCGCTGTGTGGTTGGATGCACCGTCTGTGAGTAAAAAGGCTGTTCGCTACATGCCAGAATGGGCTGATTAGTTTTTTAATCATTTATTTGATGTTTCACTAATGCCTCATTTCTACTGAGTCTGTCTCAAGCTCAGGCTGCTGAGTCGTTTATTGAACCAAAGATAGCTTGAAAATCAGATTAGCAAAAAGGCGCACCCGGGTTGAATAACATATCTAATCTGTTCCTGATGGAAACTTGCTATATTTTGGTACGCGGGTCTGCACAGAGGAGCCGCAGTCAGGGACAGTTTGTATGAAATTCTTCCAGCTGTCACATTGGAACAAACTTATCCTGAATGAAGGTTGGAAGAAAACGATTCAAACCTAAAGAAAATCAAGATTACATCAACTTGATGGAGAAAAAAAGAGCTGACATCCATAAATCAATCTCTGTTACACTATAAAACTGCCACATGTGGAGGGTAAGTCGTATCAATTGTCACAGATCCTCCATATTCGAGTGAATAGTTTCCATTATTCCCCTCAAAATTGTGTTCTGGAAAATCCATGCATCTTATCCCTGCTCGTGATGTAGCGACCGCCCTGCTCTGCCTTCCTGCACGGGGAGACAGTTCCTCATCGTCAGCCTTAATGCAATGATGAAGAAACAGACAAAAGAAGAGGGAAATGTGCATGTTCTTTGCTCTCACATGCATGTTTTTCAGAAAGCCTTTTCACGTGATGCATGCACTCGCCGTGCGGCTCCATGATGCATTGATATAAAGACAAGATGGAGTAGGACATGTCCTTGCCTTGTTTATATTCAGCGACCTCCAGCTGCAATGGAAATGATTTAGAATGACAATACCACAACTCGGCACATTCATTGTACGTTTGCAGATGAGAGCTTCTGGAAAATTTCAGACATGACAGGCGGCGTTCTCGAGAAAATGCAAACCGAGCAGACGGAGTCAGAAATTGGCTCTGAAATTGAGAGAGGACGTCGAAATTGCAAACACATAACACACACGTCCATGGAAGCTCCAGAGAGACTTGGTTAAAGGTTTCATTGGTATGACTGTGACACACAATGTGCATGCACACCAACGTGTCCCTGAACAAGAAACGATGCTTCGGTTGATGGGTCACTGAGTGCTGCTTCTCTCTGGCAGAAAAAGACATGCATGTACATACATCTCATGGGAAAACATAAAGAAAACAAACATCTAGTGTGCAGCAAACATAGTCCAACAAAGTGTTATTGCAGTGCACAGCAGCATGTGAAATGAGAAGCAGCCTGTAGCAAGCATCTGCCACAACGTCCTTTAAGTTGATGAATGGATTCCAACTTGCTTCATGTACTTTAACGATGCTCTGCTGTCTGTGAAGTAAGAGTACAAGTGACTGGCACTGTCGGGACTGTTGCTCCACATACTGCTTGCAGTGAGCTTAGATTTAATGAATGCTGCAGTTTCTCATTTAAAGAGCAAATATGGGTGCAGGTGGTGATGAACCTGTTATGATATGAAGCCGATGCGTCTCATGATCACTTTCCCCCGAAGCATCCGCCTGCTTTAGATCTAAAGTATCTTCAGTTGGTTCGGTGGCAGCGTGTAACCGTCTTTATCTGCTTCGTGCAAGAGCTGCGTGATGATGATATATAAACTATATATGTATTTTAAGAACTTTTTGAAATCCATTCTTGATCATTACTGCAGAAGCTGACAAAACAATCTCAGCACCAGGTCCATGTAGAAGCAGTTCTGGAGCTTTTGATGGTGTCACACAATCTTCCCCAGCAGCCCACACAGTCTGCTTACACTTGATCACTGTTTAGGTCTTTTTTTTAAAAAAAAAAAGCTATCATCCATACAGAAATTGGCTCCCTGTTCCTGAAGAAATGTCCTATATTTGTTATATTTTATGTACCTCATAACAGTACACTGACACCTGGATCGGGTGACTGACACGTTTATCTGTGTTAACATGAACCGACTCTGATGTTCGCATCATCTCGGAGCATCCTGACAGCAGCAGTGTTTGTAAAACATCCCTTCTCCTGCAAAACGGGCTCATATATTTGAACAGCGCAGTGAACGTCTCTTGCGAGATTGTTTCCTCCGCCAGCTTCAAGGCATCTTTCTTTGAATGTAAATCCATTATGGTTGTCAAGAAGCTGGAAATGTAGCTCACTGGGGCGCCGAAAGACAATACAGACAGCGTGTAGAGAGTCATTACACCACTGCTGTTGTACCGTCGCATGTGGCAGGAGTAGAATTTAGTACCGGATACAAAGGCAGAAACAGGGGGAGAACGCTGACAGCCACATCACAGCAGATGAGTTTAAATGAATTCAATGCCTGAGCGGCTGGAGAGTGACAGACAGCGGCGGGAACCCGTTAAACCCACCGAATAAACCTCCGGTAAAGCAGCCAGCCCAAACATTATTTCTGGACGAGTACTCAAAACATGTGCATCGCTTATGCCTCGACCACCTCCCTCAAGACCACCGACGAAAAAAGTATAAGGCAACCTGCCTCAACCGCTGCCGGCCCGTCACACTGACTCATACTGATGAAATGCTTTGAGCCACATCCAAACAATTGCAATGAACTTTTCTCAGGTCCACAGAGGACACTGTCAGTGTCTCACACACCTCGAGCTCCACTGCTCTTTGATTACAAGTTCAGCATTCATACAGGTGATACCATGAACATGCATTCCCCCCTTTGGGTGCCAGCCAGCCACTGAAACTGGGTCCTGGACATTCCAACGGGCGGCACCAGTCTGTTGAAATAGGGGAACTATACACTCAGAACATTATACATGAAATATGAAAACCTTCTTAGATTTGTGAGGTGATTCACCTGACAGCTGCCTTTTGTTCCTCCGTTTTGATTTGATATATAATGGACATTATCTCCATGAACCCTTTCTACTGCATGTTTAACCTTATATGTATAATAAAGAGGGTTTTTAACCTTTGAAAGAATGTAGATCACAGGAAGCCACGTGGGCAGCTTTAACCTTCTTTACATATAATCGTCTAAAGAGCTGCGGCGGGAAGAAATGCAATGCATAGTTACATAAAGGTGTATTTAGAGGTAAAAAAAAAAAGTCTCTTGGTGTTGAACAAAAGTTTCTGCAAACAGCGGATCACATAAAATCTATATTTTCTGCACAATCGCCGTTTCCCTGAAAGCGAGGCAGTAATAAGTCTCGATGCACGGAGACGGAAGAGAAGAAGCAAGACAAGAGAATTAATTAGGAAAGGAGAATAAAATAAAATGCAAGGGATGCTCTGGGCACTCTGCAAGGAAACGAGAAGAAGAGGCCAAAGTGTCTTCATTCGTCCGCCATCACTTGGAATCATTGATTTTCTGTGCTTACAAGTGGCTCTGCAGCTCCATTGATTACACAGCCTGACTTTGCACGAGCGGGCAGGAGAATTAAATGTGTGGAGTTATCACGATGGACGGACACAAGCTACTTTCAATATTAGTCTCCGAGGAACAATAAACAATTGCTGCATATTGATTCCTGGTTGTGCATCCACGTTCCTATAATGGAATACACAGCGGCAGTATGTGTTACATTGCAAATTACATTAAAGATCTGTCGCTGCAGATGGGTTTACTGGAGTAAATATCTTGGTATACGACGGCAAACATCGCCTGCAAAAAGGCATCTTAGACGGCTTTCCTGCTGTCTCTGCATTATCTATCAGCACGAACGGAGCTTTTAAACCGAGCGTTCGGTGTGTGTCTTTCCTGCCGCACAGCATGATTGTCAGCAGCACAGCACAGAGGACATTAATGCTTCACATGCAGCCGCCGAAGGATGCACAGGAATTACCTCCATCGATGGAGATCATCACCTCCAGTCAATTTGAATTATTTGCAAAATGTAAAAGCAATACAGTCTTTTTGTGCTTTGAAAGGCGGACGGCTAATTTAGTGCTTATTCACCGACAACAGAGCACTATCATGCAGAGAAGATGAAGAAAGTCAAACACACAAATGTAAAAAGCCTGCACAGACAGTATTCTTAGGTACGTGTGCTGCATGCTTAACATACTTCAGAGCTTCGTGGGGCAAACAACATTCATTCATCATCTCCTGCACCCAGCTACTCAACACACACACACTTGGGAATAAAACGTTATGAGCGAAGTAAATCTGCAGGCCGTCTTATCAAAAAAGAGCTGGAATGGTGGACGGTTCTTTTTATACACTCCACGGTCACTGAGGTAATGATACGCTACGGAAAACACCCGAATATAATGATCTCCATCGCTCCGAGCCATCTGTTCTCTGCTCGGCCATGTAAAACAGCTCACGTATGTGTTGGCCGGAGCTTCAGGAGTTGACGGGAATCTCTGCCATCCTCATCCTCGGTATCAAGCGCGAGAACTCTTTTGAATGAACGCTTGAAAAGCTCGACGCCCTTTGAAGCCTGCACTTTGCAGCACCTCCCAAGCGTGTGATGAATTCTGGCAACATGTTTTCTCCTCAATTATTTGCTTACTGTACAAATGCCTTGGTGTTATATTTCCATGCATTGCAGACAAACGTTGAACAGGATGACTGGTTGCTAGGGTGGATCTCTAAGAGGCTCGTTTCATTAACAAAACCAAATGAAGAGCTTTTGCGGTTTAATGAAAGAAGTTAGCAGACCCCCTTTTGATGTGATTTGCCTAATCTTAGAGCTTCACTGTGATTGGCTGTCAGATGACTTTCGCAAGCATTGCTCTTTGGCTACAGCAATGACTGTTTGTCTGTTCTCTTGTGATGAAGAGATCTGTCACATGCACGGACACATGATGCGAAGAAGCCCGCGTATGAACACACGCGGTGATGAACACCTCTAATGAGGCCTCCCAGCTATTCGTACTGTGTCATAGAACAGCGGTGCATCGTCGTGCCCCGAGAACGATGTGGACTCCAGATCACACACATGCCTGCCTTAGAGCGGGAGCAAATCATTTAAAAAGTCTGTGTTTTTCGCCTCATTTATAACAAGCAGGAACATGAAATATATACAGGAACAGATGCGGAGGAGCAAAGTAGTGCGCCGAGAATCCTAATCATGATGAGAAGTAATGAAATTCACTAGGTTCTACAGCCATTATTGATTTCCTCTCCTATAACACCAGATATAGAGCCATCTCCAGTCATATTTACCCCGCTCGTTGACAATTATTGATGAGTATATGAGCAGATAAAGGGTGTCTCTAACGCCAGTGTGTACTGCAGTGCAGTCAAGGGGACACTCGGCTATTTCATGGCTACAGGCTCCATTAATCAATGGTGCAATAAGCACATGGCTCGTCTCGTGAAGGCCTTCAAGATCCACTGATTCATATCAGTTTGTTCCGCATCACACACACACCGTCTGCATCTGGAGTGTCGCTCCTGCATCGTGGCTCAGCTTTGTAAAACCAGTGACGTGACCCGAGGGAAACTGAGATGTTGATGTCTTCATATTCAAGGTTTAAAGCAGAAACAGAAAAGCCACTGCGGGCGGATTCTCTGGTTCTCACATCACGCTGCAACTGGGCTGAAATATAAAAGATAAATTGTGTTATAGAAACAAAATAGATTTTGTGCCACTTAACTCGTCCAAACTACGGCCTGCGGTCCTTTTTTAATTGGCCGTAGTAAAATTCTAATTAAATTTAACTAATTTCCCATTAATAACGATACTGATAATGTTTAATAAATCATTTACAATTTCATTATGGTTGAAGGCTGGGAGGGAGTGGCAGGAAAAAGATGACCAAGTTGGGAGAGACACAACTAACGTTTACTAAATCAATACATGTAAGACAAGACAGAGAGTCAGTGCTTCGTTATCAAATCCACTGATTCCTATAGAGTGAAGATCCAGTCCATGTTTTCACTGCTACCTTTCACTCCACTTTATCTTGAGCTTTTATTTAGGAGAGGCAAAATTAGAAAGTGGAGAGAGAGCCAAGAGATATACAGTATATGAGCCAAATTAGCTTTTGGTGGTTTCCATTTGAGTATCCCTTTTAATTCAAGTCATTCAGTGATATTTTTCGGGGCTTGAAATTGGGCTTCTTCACTGGTTGTTGTGTAGTTCTTGTACAGTGCCAGAAAGATGTGAGTGCAAAGATCTTGCACATAATTTGTGCAAAATACTTCACACCTGAGCCCTAACCCTCCTGCAGGAGGCTGCACTGTAGGTCACTCTGAGCTCTTCTTCTGTATGTGTGTGCAGCTACGGGGGGTTTGGGTCCTTCTTTCTACGGCAGGCCAGGATCAACATCATCAGAATAATCCACAATAAAACAATAATGTTTCCAATATACTTTTATGGCAGATTTACTGAACAATACAATCCTGACATCCTGAGAGCCTCTAAGAATAAATCAATCGGAAACCGTGAACAGGCCCGGCCCTCCTCCTTCGGTCCGCAGGGACGAGAGGAAACGATCAGAAAGCCGTGTGCGGATGCTTACCTATCCCTGAATTTATTCATGATGTTCTCTGGAAATGTCTGGGAATAAATCACTTCTTCCCTGGAACCTCCTCTGGCCTCTGTCCTCCTTCGTTCCTCTGGAGTTTTCCCGCCGAGCCGGAGGAGCTCGGAGGAAGAGCGAGGTGGAGGGATAAAGGGCAGGAGGAAGAGAACTTATTTCCCTCTGAGGTGAAATTAGATACGAAACTAAAAATACAATATCTCTGCAGGTGCACGCTGGGCACTTTCTCTTTGACTTAGTAACAGATGTTCACGTAGCTGTTGGACATCGTGGTGAGAGATAAAGGATGCTGCTGTATATTTGGACAATCGCATAAAACAGCCCCGCTGTATTCTTCTCATTAGGCTTTGTAAAGCCAGGCGGGTTGTTTTAAACTTAATTTGACAGTAAAGCTTTTAGTGACTTCATCTAGGGAGGTGCACAGAGCAGAGGGCGCCTGGTTGACTGGGGCTAAGCCCTTTCTTCACGACCCATTGGTGTACTATGACATATAACTCCAACAGCCAATTAGAAGGAATGAAAAGTGCATCGTTAGGACGGCGAACAGCCATCTGCGTGACCACCTTATCTTTCCTGGCCCTCTTCGGCCCTCTTTGGATCCAATTACCACTACGGGACAGCAAGTTATTTTAAACATAGATTCCGGGCGACAGACGGAGAGAATCGTAGAGGTTGTGTGGATTTTTAATGTGGTGATTGCAGCAGATAATCCGATGCACGTCGATGTGCGGGCCGTGACCTCTCGGTATCTTAAAATTCCTTCTCTGTATCTCGTCTCTTTTTAAATGTCGGTCCCATGTGTAGATAAAACACAAAAATAACTCATGTCCAGCATGAAAGTCTTTGTGGGAGAGCCTGTTTGAGAAGACGAGATGGAAGAAGAGGATTTTTTTTTTTGAATGCACAGAATGTAAATGTATTCAACGATGGTGACACATCGATATGAACATAAAGCATCCTTATAGTCTAGTTTTACGTCAATAGAGCAGTAGGTTTCTCCTGCAGTGTTGCCAGCCTGCGCTGTATGGATTTCCTCAGAGATTCGATACTCTAACAAGCACAAAGGCAGGAACAGTATGCATGCCTGAAGCTCCCTGCAGGCCAGCGATGCCTGAGGCCAGAAACAAAGAAAAACCTCGTGGTTTGCACAGCCATGAGAAAGATGAGCTGCGGTGTCAGCTTGAGTACGTCAACGGACTGAGTCATTGAATAATATATCTGAAATGGAATGATCATGCAGGCGAGGAAACCGAGGGTCAAATCTTATTTTTCATAAGCCTAAATCAGGTAGAACTGATGTTCGTTAAATCACAGGACACATTACAAGATTACAAGACCTGTTCACATCTGGAACAGTGTCTATTCTCCATCTGTACAAAAGTCCAAAGTTGGTCCTGAAACTCTTAACTAAATGTAAATAATATAATTAGGGATTTTGTTAGAATGATCTTAAAGCGTCAGTGTGTAGGATCTAGTGACACCTAGCGGTTGAGCTGCAGATTGCAGCCCCTCATCTCCCCCCTTCTTTTTTCAAACCTGTATGAAAAGCTGACTAAAGGAACATCATGCGTAAACTTCTCGCTGTGTGTCGGTGAATTTCCCCCCTTTCCCAGAACTGCAACTTCAAACTGACATTCAGGTTGTTCGCTTCATCCAACAGGTACGACTGATGTTTATCTTTCCTCTTCCTTCAGTTCCGTGTCAAAGGACCCCCCGAAGACATCGAATCTTCAGGGGAAAGACAAAGAAGTGGGAGATAAATCCGAGTAATATTAGATGTGTAGCGAAGGGAGGTGAAGAGAAAGACGGCTGCTTTTGGCTGTAATCATCAGCGACACAGAAGGCGATCAATGCAGAGACGGCCTTGAATCAATCTATCGTTCCCCTCGGTTGGGCACGGTCATAAACAAGTAAGGAGATGGCGACAAGTGCAGATAATAGGTGGCAGTTTCCCTCCGCTCATACGCTCCGAGTGAACCACGCTGCACAAAATATGAAGCTTGTTTCTCATCGGTCCGCCTGCAATCGTCTCATCATAGCCAATTCCTCCGAATGTCCTACAATTGACATTCCAATAAGGCGGAATACAACATAAACGCTGTATATCAGTTATAGTATTTGGTCCAGTCGAGCTCCGCTTAATGCTGTCGTCTTTCATGTGAGAAAAATAAACCGTTTTTATTGGAAACTGTATTAAGGGAAGAGAAGGAGGAAATCAGTGGAGCGTTTCCATCTTTGGCTTTAACTCCGGTCAGGAAGAGGGCCGTCCCCTGTCCCCGCCTCCCCCTTGATGAGCCGACGGGTTGTCGTGCTCTTGGGATGAAATGTATTTATTTGAGCTGTAGACAAGATGAGAAAGGAGTTAAGAGGGAATCATAATGAGGTGAGAGGAAAACAAATTCAGACCATTAATCATGACAGCTGATTGTGGTTTGCAATGGGAACGTCTCAAATTGCTTTCCTGCTGCTGCCATTCTCATTAGCTTTACCTCGTCTTCCCGTCTCTCACGGTTCCCTCTCGCGTCCGCGTGTGACTTGTTTATGAAAGCGGCAGCAACAGCGAGCGAGATTATCTGTTTCCTCCAACAGAAGAACAGCTCACTACAAAATATCATAAATCACTGTCAATACCGCCAATAGTACCAGAAGTAATTGCCCTCACTTGGCAGGAGTTTGGACGTCATCTACATTTACTAAAAATTATAGAGATGTGAGTGCTGTAAATACAGCTGGTGTTAACAGGGAAGAAACAGAATGTCCCGGAGCGAGACACGGCCGGATTAAAGACGCCAATTTACTGACTGGCTGAAAGCAAGTGCACGCAAAGGAAATGAAGTCAACTGGTTCACTTTTAAACAAAGAAAAACAACAATATAACATCTATTTTTGCTTAAAAAATTCACATTTTGAAGGTCGTGTGCAATCCTGCAAATGAGGCTAAAGCATTGGGACGTTTTTCTATTTCATTAGATAACCAGAAGATGGAGGTTTTTCCTCGTTAAATGCAGTTTTTTCTTGCCACTGTTTCCGTGTGCTAGCTCACCGGGGGGAATGTTGGGCGTCTCCAAATTAATTGAGCACCTTCTTGACCTGCTCTGTAAGTAAAGGCCCCTGAGATAAGTTGTGTTATAATTCGGGGCTGTAAAAAATTAAATTGACTTGACTCTAAATCATGTCCCGCTGCCGCCACGCAGCCATAAAATAAATAAACACAGCTTTAAGCGATGACTATGTTTTTGCATTTACATAATCATAATTACATTTGCATGTGCACGGTAGTGCCGCTGCTGCCAGACAAGGAATATTCAGTGGTCTTATTGTACTCCTTGTGTTTATCGCGTAGTCATGTCAGAAAGTCATTGCAGTGCAGCTAGAAATGAATGAATGCTAAACCAAAGTGTCCATATAACTTGTCAATCTAGGAATGCATGAGATGTGACTTCAGACAAAGATTAGATGGGTCTGAGAAATGATACACAGGATGGTTCGCCCTTTATATTGAAGCATGTCTGAGCTACATATGCGACCCTCTGCGAATCACTTTACACTTTGCATTCACCCTCGCAAGAAACGCATCTCCAGGAAATGTTTTCTCATATCCTATCCGACAATTCAAATGATGGTGAAACAGGGAGGACTGAAAAGGAAGAGAGAGAGAGAGAAATACAGCTTTCAATATCGCCGCTGCCCGAGGAGATTTTCCAGGTGAAATTGTCTCCACGTTAATGCATCTCATCCCTGCACACCCTCCTGAAATGTAACAAGGAATATAATCAAATACAATAAGAATAAGATGGGGTGATATAAAAAGTATAAAAAAGTCCTTCTCCTTTAGTTTTATAATAACATTGTTATCAACTTACTGCTGACTGCTGCATTACTGACACAGTTATTGTTGCTGTCGCTGTAATGGACACCGACAAGTACAAAATTGGACTAGTTCTTCATTTATGGGGGAATTTATTTAAGATAAAAGTTGTAAGAGCTTGATGGGAACTTTCAGAAATGGCTGCCTCTCGATCAATTAGTTAACATGGCTGAAAGTCCTCCTCCACGCTGAGCCCCCCGGACGCCTGCGGGCCCATGAAATATCATGAAATGAGCACGTCTTAAAATGCAAATCATGTTCTCCTCGTGTGAAAGGAGGAAAATGTGTTTCCGCACCATGAAAGCGGAGTCGCGACTTGAAATGGAGAGCAGACAGTCGTTGAAATACAGCCAGGGGTTGGGAGGGGAGACGTGCTTATACATTCGCCAGTGACTAAGAGTCTTTTCAAGCTTTCCACTGTGAGCGCAAGGCTTCGTTTTCAATGGGAACATTTTGTGATATACGGGGAACGAATGAATTGAGACCTTAATGACATGAAGTGACACGTGTGACAGGCTCAATCAGTTTGACTCAGATCATTCAAATTGTCTTCACACTAGAAGTGGCGGTCTCGCTGGAGCTATGAACTCTACTTGTTAGAGCAACTAAGAGGGTGTCAATCAGACCTGCGGTGTTAAAGGAGACATGTTTTATAACCTCATACATGATTCAGGGAACCTCATGTGCCAGAAGAGGAAGAAAAAACCCGAAATCAGCATAAAGCGTGAGAAGCTGGTCAGTGTAAAGACTAGTTGGCATTTTGTATCTTTACAATGTAAATGAGGCAGAAAATTAGAAAACAGTTGCATTTAAAGGGACTATGTGTAAGAATCGTCCAACTGCAGAAATCATCCATGACACACGCTCGAAACAGAAGGGGGCAGCATATCGCTATTTTTTAGTTGATCCAGTACCGAGTCCATACAGTCTTAACTTTACAATCATGAATCACAAACTCTGAGAGCCAATATTAATCCTCACGTGTTGCTTTAGTTTGTAGCCAGTTTAGCGCTCAGTTTGTAGCAAGACCATCGTCGACCACAGCAGAAACATACAAGTAGTTTAATACAGTTGGTTTTCTCATCAGCTGCAGTGAACATCCGCCTTGTGGTAGCAGATGGTATTACATGATGGACTGGCTGTTTCGCAGGATAATCTCTATTTCTGCTATACAAGATGTATTAAACTGTTATTTGTTCACATTCTGTTGACACTTTTCCTACTATTTCAAGCATTAATTTTACAAGATGAAGAAGTCCTTCAGTTCCAATTTTCAAATTCCGTCACACAAGTGAACAATACATTTCATTGTCTTCCGTTTTTGCACTTTTCTGTTTGAAGACGAGATTGTGGATCAATGAACACACATTTTTTTGCACGTCTGCTTCTGTAAAAGGGGGCAAATATAAGATAAATTGAATTTTAATTAGATATTTAAGATTCTCTTTGGCTCTCGTATCAGATCACATATTTTAATCACCTTTCCATGCTCTATTGTCCGGACTGAACATCCAATAGATTCATTAGCCTCCTTCATTAAACTGTGATTTGATATCGTTTCTTCACTCAGGTCATAAATCTTAACATGTTAAAATGAGTCTGTGATTCATCGGCACGGTCACACATGATCTTTGAGTCATTTCAATGTCAGACGGCTTTAATTGTAGAAACCGAGTAATCAGTTCATCAATACCTTCAGTGTATCAGTTCACATTAGCAGGACATCAATCAATCAGCCTCAACACGTGGAATAACGGCACCGGAGTTGAGTGAAAAAAACACCTTCAGGTCTTATAAGCAACAAATCCCAGCACATGCAGCCACATGTTCGTTATCCAACGTGTTTTTTATACCCATTTAGAACCACTCTTTTTTTATCGCTATGGAAATGTTGACGGCGGAATCATCTGATTTGACACGGTGGATTTTTCTTTGTTCGTAATTCCCATTTTTGACTCAGTGAGACAAATCAATCCTCGATGTTCCTTCTTTTTCTGTGAGCAAACAGGACGTTTTATATAGACGACGATTCTGACAGCACCTTGAAACTGAAAGACACACACGCACACACACACACACCTGTAAGGCCTCTAGCTAGTCTGTTTGCACGTCTCCTTGTAAAGTGTCCTTGGTTTTCTTGATATATGAATAAATGTTATTATTACTTCCTCCATTATGGAGATGATGTGATGTTCTCAGTTTGTCCTGCGGGTTCAAGGAAACACTACAAAAATGGTATCATGCAATATAACATGGACCTTTAAGAAAGCAATCTGGTATCTTAACAGCGATAATATCCATTAATATGTAACATTTTGTTGGATAGTTTGTTGAATAGTGGGCTGCTACCAGTCTTGGAAGAGGTCTGTGTTCACAGCATGCACGTCCAGTTGCATGGATCAAGACAAGACCTTCTGAGTGGGGTTTAACTGTTGAGTTTTTAAAAATAATTAGGCACTTAATCAGATGAATTCATGAAAAAGAAAATCAACGAGAGCTAATATTACTTGGAGACGGTCTCGCTCAAGCAAACCACAGCCAATACATTTCCCTCCTTGCAAACTTTTTAAACTGCCTCCCTGTAGATCCAGACATCAGACTGAAAATGTGACTGAATTATAATATAATATTTATTATTATACAATTAATTCAAACAAGATGTATTACAGACGCCGTGACCGTCTAACACAAGAGCTGCTTCAGTGTGATCGAGCACTTCGCCGCCTGCAAACGGCGAACATGAATTACAGTTTAGTTAATGAGAAAATGACGGTGGAATATAAATGGAACAGGTGAGTTTTTACTTCTCAGCTCAAGACGTCGTGAGGCGAAGTGGCTCCACATCTTCAATGACAAACACAGGAATGGGCCTGTTGAGGCTTTGTCTCCGGCTGATCCTTCGTCTGATTCATCTGATCGATCAATAAAGGGTTTAAAGTACCATTTCTTTTAAAACCTGGAGATTTGAGGGATACGTTTCTCCATTCGTCAGTTATTGTGAAACCTGCTTTTTCAAAGAACTTTTTAAGGGGAATTTAATAAGGAATCTTATGTGGCCGTCTCCAAAAATTGCTAATCACTGTTGTTGGCAGTCAGATTTAAATCAGAGGAATATTCAAATAAGATCTCTTCTTTGTCCAGCCTGTGTTCTCCGAGACAAAGAAATCCATGTAACAGGTCAGAGGTCGGCTGTCTCTTTACTGCCGTTACAACCAGCTTGGATGCTTTGAGTCACCAAGACAGCCAATAGTCAGGTGTTTAAGAAGTGTGGGAAGCATCCTACGTTTGCTTTTGTGATGTTACATGAATGTCTTCTTAACCCACTGAAAAGTATTCCGATGAAGTAGGTTACTAACACCCAGGTGAATGAAATGTGCAGTTTCAGGCACTGGCTCTGTGTCACCTCAGCGTATGACTATAAATCAGCCTTGAGACTTTTATACGGATGTTTTTAATTCACTGGAACAGATTTTTGTGGTAATTAACTTCATGATATTGAGACACATTGAGGCATGTCTGCTGCATCGGGACTCTGCAGGGAGAAAGAGGAAGATCTTCAGTCACAAGTCGTGTTTGAATGTCTCAGGGTTGAATTGTCATTTGTTAGGTTTCAGGTTTAATTAAAGACAAAGTAGATGATAACGAAACCACTGTAGTCAAACATTAATTCGACACTGTTGCAGTGCAGCATGAAGCGGGGTAGTTTTAATGAACCTCGCCTGCAGCCACATGCTTCAGCTCCTCCTGACAGAATGCTGACATGTTCCCAGGCAATAGGTACGGTACGTAATCCCACCAGTGTGGCGCCGGCCCTCCTCAAGGTCTCCTCCCACCATCTCCAAAAGGAGGAATATTCATGTTAAAAACAGAGGGCAGGGTTTAATTGAGCCTCGATAGAGCCTCAATAATACATTCAGGAAATATGCATCACATCAATAACTGTGAATCTTTCCTGATTTGAACAAAACAAAACATGACTATCAAGTTTAAGAGCTGCTGTGAGTCTGATGTTTGAGCTCAACACGGAACAGAGTGTTTATTTAGTACATACATCTTCAACCGTCGCCATGAAATCATTTTTCTGCAGCCCATCTTTGAAAGGCGCTGCAGAGCTCATGTCTCGCTGCTTAGTTGACATCATGCCTGCTAAATGAAGAGAGGAGTCCAATGTGTTGCATTGCTTCATCTGTTGAAACCGGTGACGGCGACTCCGACTGCAGCACCTGCAGAATCTGACACGTTTTTAATAAGCTGGACGCCCTTTTCTTCTCCTTCTGGGGTATCCACCGATCAGACGTCAGGTTAATTTCCTGTTGATCGTGTGGAGCACACACCCACACGTACACACTGTCACACACACACACACACACACACGTACACACTGTCACACACACACACACACACACACACATGCACAGGATAATATAACAGAGTGGAAAGGAGTCTTCGCTAAAAGCAGCCAGAGTCATGTAATTTTGATGCAAGTTGAATATCTGTCAGAACACCGTGCAGTCATTTTCTAGATCCAGAGTTTTGGGAGTTGCCTGCTCACACAATGTACCTGCATTAATATTTAGGTGTGTCAGCGCAGGGTCCTTCGGTTCACTCAGATCTCTTCATCCTTGCTGTATTAAAGTGAGCGTATGAAGAGAGTTATCCAGGAACAGACCACGGCCTCATCATTGACCCGAGATGTTCCAGACTGTATCGTGCACTTGTACTTTCGCAGTTGGGGGAACTATTGGTAAACTGTCAAAGGGGAGTGAACGGCTGAGCACACACCTAGTGGCTTCTTTCTGTTTTCAGCCACTGTAGTAATCTAAAGATTGGAAAGCACATAGAATAGAAGTTCCCAGAGAGAGAGACTGTCCATCAGATAAAAGGATTGGGACCCACCACTCTCCAGCACAGATAATAATTCATGGATACTTCAGGAATACCTCAGTAGAAGGAAAGTGGCTTGATTTCAGAATATTGTGTTCAAGTTGACCCCGATTCAAGCGGTCGTTTTTGGT
>CAAKHC010017752.1:7828-36140 GCA_901007825.1 Macroramphosus scolopax | reverse complement strand
CACACACACACACACACACACACACACACACACACACACACACACACACACACACACACACACACACACACACAGATCACTCCTCATCTCTAACCTTGTCTGCTTCTTCTCAATAACAGAGGAGGCAGGATTAGATCATCCCAGAGAATAATCAGAACCACAGACAGTTTTTTAATATTGGATGTTGATAGTTTCCTTTCAGACTCTGCCAGTTTAAGTTCAGTGGTTTTCAGTTCCAGATTTACCATTGAACATATACGACAGGAAGAACCGGTTTAATACTCTGGATATCTTCCACTTTTGGCTAAAAGAAAAGTTTTAATTTGGCAAATCATTGACCGAATACGGGAGGAAAGAAGCTGCACAGACTGTGATGTCACAACTCTTAAATACCCTGATTTCATTACGCTTCTTATTGTTTTACTAAATACCGACAATCAATCTGGTTATAAGAATAAAATAGCTCAATGACACGACATAAAACCTGATCAGATACATCCCTGTAATCCGACTCTACCTGTGGCTTTGGCTGGCACCAGATCTCAAGCCAATTGAACACCTACGGGAGATTTAGGACCAACGTGTTAGGAGGCCCCGTCCACCACCACCATCAAATAAGGGAATATCATTTTATAGACTGGGCTTCATCCCTCCAGTTTAGATCCAGAGACGTGTAGAATCTATGGTGAGGACCGGCATCGAAGCTGCCCTGGTCGACATATTATTGGGGCACCTCCTTTAATTTCTCACACGTCTGTACGTCGCAATTCATTGCAAAGTCAAAAAACTGAACTGGCCCTTTAAAACCCCCAAACAACTGAATTGGCACCTGAATTTGAAAAAAAAAATGTATTCCACCTTAAGTGAGACCAGGATCTCAAGACGTCTGTGATTTTGACAAGGTTGAAGATCTCTCCTGTCAATCATTTAACAAACGCTTCTCCTCCCAGTATATCTATATTTATGTTTTGTTTGTTCTCATGAGCGTCTCCTCGAGTCCTGATTTGCTCTGCCATCGGACACATTAGTCTCTAGCTCGCCCACATGGAGGCGAGAGAGTGTTTTTAATGGATGCAGGGTCGGCGCTTCATCATGAAGCTCATAACTTCTCCATCACACTGCAATCAATACGTGTTTACCTGTGATAACATTTGCAATCACTCCTTGTCCCCCCACTCTCGCCTCTCCCGTCGACGAGAGTCGAAAATTACACCGGCGAATGTATGCGATCGTGTTTGTTTTTAATCAATAACACAAAACAATGTAGCATTAGGTGTTGCCTTTGGTTCAATAAGTTAAGAACGGCCGTGCGTAATGCGAAACGGATTTCACTTAAACACTCCTCCAGTCATGACATGAAGCTTGTGTGAGTCGTTGGTGTGTGAATGTCCTCGCCACAGCCTATCCGAAGTCAAACTGTGCTATCAAAGAGTTGCTAATATTATCCTCCTCGTATGTGACTGACAGAAACACCCCGGATCTAGTAAGTAATATTTAAGTGATATACTTCCTTAGCATTCAAACAGAGGGTGTGATTTCACCATAACATTAAATAATCCGGGCGTCTCTCCCTTCAATGTTCTTGCTTTCACCACATCACAGACTTGAGTGGAATCATTCATCGCTGGATGTGGGAAAGAGGAAGCTGTGCACACATGGGCACAGACCACTCAGATGAATATAGATGTAACATATAAAAATAAAAGGTTCACACTCTTTGACTCCTCTTATATAATGACAGTAAAGTAAATAGTGAACTGGAAGTCGCAGCTTAAGGGTTTCCCGAATGTTTCTGAATTCATGCCACAGATTAAGGACAAGCCATTGAACTTCTTAAACTCCGCCCTTCACCACTGTGTCTCCCCGTGGGTCTAGGCATTAAGTGCTGATGGGGTCACACAGTACCACAGGCCTATTAGAGGAGAGTAGTGAGGGGGCAGCACCCCCAGACTCAACGTCTTTAATATTGCATGCCGGCACCGTGGTTCACCCGCAGCTCGTTCCTGAGCTTCACTTTTGAGTGATGCGTCTTTGCGTGTACAACTGTCGCTGGGAGTATGTGCGGTTGTGTTTGGACGGCCGGCGCTGTCTGACGCGGTGATGGAGGAGGCATGCTGTAGGTTTGCGCGGTGTCGCAGGAGGACGTCTTCTCTCACCCTGACACTCCCCCGATCCAAGCTGGTAAGACTTGAGAATCGGAGAAGGGGTTTGCGTCTGGAGCAAAGGTGGCTGTTTCTTTGTCCAGATACCGAGTAAATAGACTTGGTTGCCCTCCTTTGTAGGAGGTCCCTTTTTATATCATCAATCTTTTTTTAAAGGACCCTTTCATTCTAATTAAAGGTCTCTGGATGAGGTGCCTGGCCTGCCTGTTGACACACGTGTCTTCCGTCACAGAGTGTCTGAATCGTTAAATGTCTTATCCAGAAGAAGCAGAGGGTACGACGCGTTAGTCAAACCACATCGAGCTAAGGCTGTTAGTAGTATATTTAAAGTGGGGAACCTTTCATATGTCGTATAGCAAATGTCTTAAGGAGCGATTATTTTTAGCCGTCTTTGTATTTCATGTAAATTTCTCAGAGAGTGGCACTTCGCAGGCTGGATGTTAAACGGTGATAAAAATAGAAATACATGTTTTTTTTTTTCTTTTGCTTCATGCAAATCGGCTTGTCATCCCAAAGTTAAGAGGACTGTATTTATTTTGGGGCCGGCCGGTTTCATTATGAAAATGGAAATACAACTCCGTGTGTACAGTGTGCAGCTGCCAATGCGCACATAAAATAGGACCGTCCAACAAGACAGCCACTGCCGTGATTTACTGTTTAATCGTTTCGGAGAGGTCCAACTGTCTGCAACCCTCCTCCGGCCATCACAATCATATCAACCTCTAACCCTGAAGTATATTTTACTGCTACTACAAGTGGATTGCCTTTGACAGCAAAACACTTCAGACTGTCACACTGCCAGAATGTTTGCCTCCGTTTAACTCACATCCTCTCCTCTCTCTCTGTCTCTCTGCTATTTCCTGTCTGTCTGAACAGCTTCCTGCCGACCTTAATAAGATGCACCTAACAGACCACGCCCACCAGCAGGTGATGCACATGCCGCCCAGCCAGTCGGGATGCAGCATCGCCAGCGACTCAGGGAGCAGCAGCCTGTCTGATATCTACCAGGTGGGTACCTCATTTCTCATTTAGCTTAATACTCTTATCAACTCATTCCTTTAGTTTGCCTGCTTTTAGACGACCCTTCCGATTTACATGATATGTATTTCGTTTGTGTTTCGACGCATATTCTATTTAGTGACATTTGGTCCTTGGTAAAAGTGCTGGCGGTGAATTCTCCCCAGCTTGATGCATCAGAGCGTGTCACCCTCTCCCATCCCTCCCTCACCTTGTGATCCCTGGTATCTAGCTAATTATTGCGCTTCAGTCGTGTGTCCTGGTGATTAGACCCCTCAATGCTTCCCCGCTGCGAGGGAAAGGTCGCACGCAGGAAATAAACCTAACCTTTCAAGCTCAAGTCTTTATCTGAGTCCCAGGTATTAAGGCAGTAACGCTGTAAGCCGGTCAGTTTGAAGGTGGTCAGCTTCCCTTAAGAGGGTATTAATGTCCAATCAGGATATTCAATTTAGGCCTGCCCAGCCATCGAACGATAATGAACTTCATCCAATGTTTGGATTTACATATAAAAGCACTTTTCAGTCTCCTTTATAAACCCCATTTATTTTTCTAGCTTCTCAACCTCACACTCCTTACTGACGATTGATTTTAACGTCGGCCGTCTAGGAAGCTTAAACCGCCTATTGCCTTCATTGCAATCACCCACCCGAACGCACACATTGTAAAATGTTAAATCTCAAGGTGTTACTGCCAGAAGACGGGGTCGTTATATATCTCTCTCTCCCCCCTGATGAGTTTCACCTTTTTATGTGTCATTTCTGAGCGTTCAACGAGTCATTGTGCTTCGGAGAGAACTGCCTCTCCTGAGCGTTGGCTATGTTGCAAATCTATAGTCCATAAAAGTTCACCTGACAAACCTGAGATGCCTTCATTGTAATCCCATTCCTCTAATCTCTCCTTCTTTACAAAGGACTACGATGTATCCTTAAACCTTTCATTATAATTTACTCTCAGGCTACATTACTTATTCTGCATGCGTTTTCTGTATAGATGGGAGGAGAGAGGTTCCCTTTGGCACCAGCTTGACTTCAGCATTCATTGAACAAGTGAGGGGGGGCAAGCTAATGAGTTGCAGGTTAATGAGCTGATGATCAATGGGCACCGGTGGCGGTTAAACTAATGAGCAGGTTAGGGATGTTACCAATATATAATTGCCAGCA
Organism: Macroramphosus scolopax; assembly: GCA_901007825.1. Taxonomy (NCBI): domain Eukaryota; kingdom Metazoa; phylum Chordata; class Actinopteri; order Syngnathiformes; family Centriscidae; genus Macroramphosus; species Macroramphosus scolopax. Next base: position 31,801 of record CAAKHC010017752.1, on the reverse strand, counting down.
TATAATTGTTATTGGACCCATCGTGAGTAAGTCAAGTATTTTTTTGTATGCTTTTATGAATCCCCATCCATAGGTGAACATGCAAACACACACACACACAGCGATAGGATAAGGTACTTGGAATAACACACAGTCAGTCGTCACCTTAAATATAGTAGTCAAGGTCATTGTATCTAAACTGCCATCATTCGGGTATTTTAACCTCCTGATATCTCACCCACTGGTACTACCTGCAACATCCCGCCCTCTCTCTTAAACCCGTCTGCGAGTGCTTGCGCATTGACGTAAGTCAGGTCACAACGGGTCACAGAGACCTGTTGGCTTCACCCATCGAAATTTATCACACGGATCTGATCCCATCAGCTCGTCGCTGATCCGGTCATTGTGTTTGTTTACGGCCTCCTGGTCTATCTGACTTGTCGTCAGCTGACTGGTGCTTCTCCCTGCTTGACAGTATCTTTACATAGCCTGCAGTCTTTTCCAGCTCTTTCCCTCTTCCAAGTCCCTTTCATGTCACTCACTCTTTGTTCTTCTATTATTCTTTAATATTCCTTCATTTGCTCTTTTGTCCCTTTTCTTTCATCTTTCGGCTACTGGTTGTGCTGACCCCTCGGCACATTCCTCCTTTTTGTTTTTTCTCCCTGTCTGTCTCTGTTATCCTCTCACAGCAAGGTCACATGTGGTGGCCGAGCAGATCAGTGGGACACTCTGATGTCCCTCGTCTTTTAGAAATCTCCTCAAGCATGTGTTGAGGCCGGGGAATCAGACTGCTGCTTAAATCGAATGCCACATCTCTGCATGAATTTAATAGTCTCAACGGATAGGATCAGTAAGATCAGCAAAACACGTAGAGACATCGGCAGATCATCTGCATGTGATCAAATAAAATAAGAAGAATAAACAGCAAGAACAGATCCTTAGTATTTATCCTTGTGAAACTTTTGGTGCAGCCGTTGGTGTTGCAGTTTGGGGCAGAAAGGCATCACACAGTCATTAACTCATTACAAAAGAAATCATATTTTGCCCAGTGAGTATCTTCTCTCATCTATCAGACACAGAACAGCTGGTGTGTCTGAAAGCTCCTCTACATAGCTTGTCCAACTTAATATATGGAAACGCTCTTGATGGACTGGACCTGAGAAACTAATATATATAAACTTTGGCAATGAACCAAATCTCTATTGGACCCAAGAGCTCAATTTCATCATTGGATAGGCCGGCTGCACTAAAGTGTGAAGGTTACAGCTGATATATTTCATCCCTATCTTCCCTATTCTGCTCAATCATATGACACAATGTTACAGGATTATGTCTCTGGATGAAGAAGAAAAAAACATCCAGGACTTCCTGTGGTCCTCAAGCAATTATTGTCGACATTTAAATAAACTGTATATTTACAGTAGAGCTCTTTCTGCTGGATGAGTGTCTTTTGCTCTTAGACACTACCTGCGAGAGCTAACAGATGGCGAGCAGTGCTGCTACCATCACTGGGAGCTCCTCTTTTCACCTCGAGGTTGAAGGTTCAATTCCCATCTGACCTGAAAGCTATTATGCCCCTTGGAAACAGACCCTGCCAACCATCTGTCTGCACTGCACAGGGGAAATATGAATTATTACAGCTGGATTTGAATAATACTCCTGCCTAGTTTCGGGGACTTTGCATTCGGGGGTTTTAAATAAATGCGTACAATGAATAAAACTCTAAAATGAGAAGATGTCTTTAGTGGTTATAATATTTGCTGTTACTCTGTTGATACTAATCTTTACTAACTAATTCCATAAACATCTCCAATAACAGTTTATCACAGATAATAGATGAAGTGTCTTGTCGTTTTTTTTTCCAGGCCACAGAGAGCGAACTCGGAGATGTGGACCTGTCAGGTCTTCCAGAGGCTCCTGTGGACAGCGAGGAAGAGGAGGAAGAAGATGAGGACCTAGAGAGAGCCTCAGACACTCTTTTGGGCCGAGACCTGGTCCGGGAGTGTCTTGAAAAGGACCCGGCCGACCGCAATGACGACGACATCGGTCAGTCTGACTCTGAGCTGCTGCTCTTAATCAAATGTTTTTTACGTCATCGTCTCTTTAAATTTGTTGGAGATAGATTCTCGCATCATCTCGTTGTCTCTTTATGTTGTTTAGGTTTGTCCAGTTTCTAGAAAGATAGACCCAGTATATTTGAGATGACGAACAGTTACCAGAAACCCAAAGTCTACAATTTTGTTATTTTCTAAAAATAATTATTTTATTTACACTCAAATCGACTTTGCTTGTAATTGGAACCTTTTAAAAGTTTGTTTTAGAAACCTTTGTCAGTGGAAAAAAAAAAATCAATGTTCAATTTACCTGCACAGCCCGAGAAGCATCGCCTTAGAGACACAACTTACATCAATACGTGCTCTTTTTTTTTTCGGTTGCTTTTCCCTCTTCCAATATCTAACCCTCTCCCTAAATTGCCTCCAAATAGAGCAACTGCTGGAGTTCATGCACCAGCTGCCTGCGTTTGCCAACATGACCATGTCGGTGCGGAGGGACTTGTGCAGCGTCATGGTGTTTGAGGTGGTGGAGCAGGCCGGCACCGTCATCCTGCACGATAAACAGGAGGTAGGAACAGGACTTACAATGCACAGGAATGTGTCAACACAAGTGTAGAGCCCCATCTTTGTTCATTCAGATATGTGTTCACTGGCTGTTTAATCTTGATTGTCTTTTAATCATCGCCAAGACTAAATTTAACTTTCAATAACCCACATAAACATGAAGGGGGGGTCAATGCAAGCCAGTGTGGGTGACCATGGAAACCGGAGCTTGGGATGGAAAAACTGTTTTGCTTGAAATAACTTAAATTGAGTTTGCATGAGCACACATCGTTACCGTACTCCAGTCTATCAAAAGCTTATACAGGAAACGGTATGTGCAAAGTCACTGCAGAGTAAAAGGCCAGTCAATCACCGGCACTGCTACACGGCTAATTAATTAAGTTACATGCCTGAGAAGCTGGGGCGTTCTGTCATGGCTATTTGGTTACACAGGGCAGCATTAGAACTGACAGGGTGATAAATGGCAATGAACTTCCACCTGCCAAGCTTCAGAGGAAGGGGAATCGGCAGGACGACCTCATTCACACACACACACACACACACACACACAACGTAGGCAATGTGCATCACTTGTGTTTCCACACGGTCGAGTCAGATGACGAAGTTTCGTCCACTTAGTGATTTTTCTCTGAGGACTTGAAGGTCAAGGAGGCTCGTCTCCGAACTAAACACAACCCTGCTTAGTGAGGGAGAGGAGAGGAGTGAAACCTATTTCACTTGAAGAAACACACAAATAATGTTCTACTTGACCTGCTGCCATAAATAATATTGATAGTATTGCACATAATGGCTCAAAGTTAACTTGCAACATCATGTACTTTACTGTACAGTAGATCAGCAGTTGATTACGTCACTTGACTTTTCCCCTTGTTGTCATTGCTGAGAAATACAAAGACTGAAATAAACTTCCCTTCATGTTGATTGTATTAAGAGTTCCGGCGCTCATATTTAGAATATTAAGGTACGCAAGCCATTTTTAACTTCTGCAGGTCAAACATGTTTGGTGTTGTATGTCGGCTCATCTTCATACTCTGTCTGCAGCTGGACCTCTGGTATGTTATCTTGAACGGGGCCGTGGAGATCAGCCACCCGGAGGGAAGAGTGGAGACGCTCTGCATGGGCAACAGTTTCGGAATCACGCCCTCCCTGGACAGGCAGCACATGAACGGAGAAGTCCGAACCAAAGGGGACGACAGCCAGGTAAAGCAAACGGACAAAGACGAAACGGAAAGAGCTCCGGAGGTTGATGTGTATTCAAGTTTCTCATAGAAAGACAGTCTAGTTGTGGAGCTGCAGTCGGATGCATGAGAAAGGTAGAAGAAACCACACCGTCTATTTGTGGTAACAGCCTCTCTCTTTCACACTGACCAGTTCCACTGCTCACATAGTTTGCAGGAAGTTGCAGAGGTAGAGCTTAGCGAAGCAAATGCAGAAACTGATGATTTAGTTGAGAGGTTGGGGCGAGCAGAGCAGGCAGCTGTTGGGTAGAAAGGAGTCGCGTCTGAAGGCTTTCTTTTAAGTATGATATGTAAGAGGAAGTCCGTTTAGCTCTTGTCACAAACTTTGAAAGAGGATACTTCTGTAAAATGTCTCATTCAGAAGACTTTGGACGACTATAGGTACTTTATTTGAGTTTCGTGTGAGGACTAGTGCGATTCTTCCTCTCACCCGTCCGTCTCTCTCATGCCTCTCTCTGACCACCCTCACGCGTCTTCTTTGGTTTCGTTGTTTGAGTACCCGACCGTGGTGCAGAGCAACGTGTTGCTCTACTACAAGTTCACACGCTGTCCCCATGTCGTCCTCGACCAGTTCGTCTGCATCGCACAGGAGGACTACTGGCGCATCCTCAACCATGTGGAGAAGAACACGCACAAGGTGGAGGAGGAGGGCGAGATTGTGATGGTGAAGGAGCACCGCGAGCTTGACCGCAGCGGGACGAGGAAGGGACACATTGTCATCAAGGTGAGTCACTCTAAATGCTCACTGATATTTCTACAATCCTCTTTGGATGGAAAAGTGGTGACTCATTTAAATGAGAGTTAGACAGGTTGTTCCTTTCTGGAGCTGAACCTCTGATAACTGACTTATCCTTACCCTTCTTAAAGACCATTCTCAATAAGGTAATGATAGGGAAGGACACCATGTCATGACCAAGGTTAAGGTTAAGCTGGACACCAGTAGGCTAATCAGCAGGGTTACTCTCATGAGTAATCTTGTGAATTGCCTCGGATTGATCTGCGTACTAAGTCATTATGAATCGACTGAACCCTCACATGTCAGTTTCTCTCTAAAACATCAATGCAGCGGCTCAGTGTTCTTAGTCGGGCATTTAGAAGCACCGTCTGCACGATTAGTGTTTGGCGGGGCATTTTCCTCGTCCGCTACCTTGCAGTGCGCTCCAAGGCCTTTTGATCTGAGCCTCCGGAGGCAGCCAGGTATTGATCTTATAATGGGCCTGAATGATTCTCTTGGCTGCCGCTCCGAGGAAGGCTGTAGGCTACAAAACACATCCAACGGAGATAAGTCAATTCACAAGTGTTTGCATTTCCCCCTTCTGTTTTTGGCTTTGTTCGTTTTTGTGTCAGACATAAGTGGATGCCCTTTTTTTTTTTTCTTTAGTTTCTGTTCCCTTTTCCTGCAGAAGCTTCGGATGTTAGGACATTTACAGAAATCACTGAGCACTAAAGAGTGTATTTTATGTGTATTGGACATTAAGTATGTGGCCCCCATGAATAAGAATCAATAGATGTAAACATGGATAGTCATGAAATATGTAGTGTCATTTTTTTCTACAAATACACACTAACAACACCTCAGCAGTATAGACAAAGTGCTCTCCTTAAAGGAGCGTGTGTGTGCGCGTGTGTGTGCCTCTGTGTGTGTGTGTGTGTGTAGGCATGCCTTTGTTTTATTGATGGCTGACATGTTTGTTCGATAGCTGCGTCTATATACTTCATGTCCTTGTCACTTTTATGATTAATGTCGACGTAATCTATTCAAATTAACATACGCCTGTAGTGTGTGTCTGTGTGTGTGTGTGTGATATATACATTATATGTGCCCTTGTGTGACTTCAGCTGACTTACACGTGTATGTATGAGCCTGCAGTATGCACCCTAACGTTTTTTCTTTCTTTTTTTTTTTTTACACCCTAGGGAACCCCGGAGCGTCTGATCATGCACCTGGTGGAGGAGCCGTCGGTGGTGGACCCCACCTATATAGAAGACTTCCTACTGACCTACAGGACCTTTCTGTCAAATCCCATGCAGGTCGGCAAGAAGCTGCTGGAGTGGTTCCAGGTGGACAGCTTACGAGACACGGTGAGCATGTGTGTCTAGTGACCTGTTCACACCTTGTATAAAATGTGTCCTTGGTGTTTGATCAGTAGAACATGTGTTAATCCAACCGAAGTGCATTGAGGTCCGACCACAGAGACCACATGTGCCCACATTCTTCGATTCAAATGTGACCTGGGCCACATTAGAGGCGCCCCGCTCTCATTTGCTGATTATCATGATTGTTACACACTGTCTTGCAATTTCCAAAAGCCCATAAAGACTGTGTTCTGTCTTTGCAACGGGAACATACTTGCATGTCTATTTGCAGTTGAGAAGTGAGATCTGATCTATATTTGTGCTGTTTTAAAGGTCACTCTTCTATCAGCACTCCTAATGTCTTGAACTCGTGCGTCTTCACGTATGTTTATGTATGTGCCGTGCCGCTCGCATGCCGATCAATACAAGTTCAGCCAGCTCAGCTGTCCTTGAGCTCCAACAGCCATTTGTTCCCGCCAGACACTCCCGTTGTCCATAACTGCTTTCGGTTAAGATTAGTTTTGTCTTGTGAGTAAATCTTTAAGGGGGTTTGTCGTTCAGGTTTATAATCTTCGGCATCGGTAAACTGGAGTAAATCCGACACAGCAGGAGAGACGGAGACATATCATCATCGAAAGAGGCAAAGAGAGAGATGGTGTTACAGATGAAAGAGAAAGTGGCCATTGATTGATGCTCTGTGGTGATGTATCGGTTGCCACATTGACATTTGTACTAAGGTTAGGACAATGTTACCGCTGGTGTAAATATGCAGAGATAATAGTTTCCCGGTGCACCCTCATAAGAAATGCTGTTTACATGAGCCAGGTGGTGACTGAAGTGAGTTGATCAGACCCAACTTTCCCCAGCTTTTGCAGAGCTCAGTGTTAAGTACGTAGTCGAATAGGACCTCCGACCCAACACCTACAGTAAACGTATTCTGCAAGGCCTCTCAGCAAACTCAAACACTGCAGGGTCTTCAAAGACAGGAAAGAGAAAATGTGTCTGTGAAAGAAGTTTTCCTTTCTGCGCTGAACAAAACTCTTTTCATTGTCTCTCATAGGTAACGAGAATAGTGCTGCTGTGGGTGAACAACCACTTCAATGACTTTGAGGGTGACGCTGCGATGACACGCTTCCTGGAGGAGTTTGAGAGACTTCTAGAAGTCACAGTAAGAGCACACAGCAATCTAAATATTGAACATGAGTACAGCTTCTTCTTCTTTCTTTTTTTTAGATGCCATTATTATTAACACGGTGCTGTACAATCTCTAGAAATATAAAGCTGCTCAAAGTTGTGTTTCTTTATTACTATAAGTACTTATCTTACCTGATGTCCTATTATAAGTAGAAGCTCAAATTAATCATCTCAAAGCATCTCTAAGCCTTGAATATGATGGAAATCCAAGACTCCTCAGGCTCATTTTTCGCCTGCTTTTCAGAAAATGAAGGGCCACTTGCGGCTGCTGAACATTGCTTGTGCAGCCAAGGCGAAGTGGAGGCAGATCACCCTGCAGAAGGCGTCGAGGGAGTCGCCGCTCTACTTCAGCGTGCAGGGTGGAAGCGAGAGAGGATTCGGCATGTTCGTTGAGTCGGTGGAAGAAGGAAGTAAAGCTGCAGAGGCCGGACTCAAACGTGGAGACCAGGTGAGAGGATATAGAGACTAGAAGACTGTAGCCACAAGCAGTTAACCCTAGTGACTCACCATCGCCTCTAAAGGAAGAAAGTGGTATTGCGAGACATGACAGAACAACGCAAGCTTGTAATACATTATATTCAGACATTAGCATATTACACCACAGTCCCTCTGTGGTCAGAGCAAGCAGGAGCAAAAACCAAGTGCAAAGAATGTGTAGACCACAATGTGGATGATTCTTTAACAAAACTGGAGTGAAACTTTCTAACAGCTCCTGAGTCCCTCTTTATATTGTGAGGTGAGTACCGTCCACATGTCAACCATCTCTGCAGCACTCAATTAGTGTCGGAGCAGCTGAATGGAAAGCACTCAGGCTTACACGATTACTGCAGTCTGGACTTGATGAGCAGCTGTTTCAAGGACTCTCGACAAAAGATTGAAAGAGACAAAGTGAACTGCGTCTAAGAAACCAGGTAGCCGTCGTCACTTAGCTCTAACCAACCCCGGCTGGGAGGTTTGGGTGTTGATAGCATCTTTTTACGTACAGCATTTCAGCCTCTATGACCTGAAGTCTGGTCCGCATTTAACAAAAACAACAGATACAATTACAAACAGTAACATCACTACTTGTACCTTTAATTTCCTCATTTCGTCCTTCTTGTTTCAGATCATGGAGATCAATGGTCAGAACTTTGAGAACATTTCCTTCTCCAAAGCTGTCGACATCCTGAGGAACAACACACACCTCTCCCTCACTGTCAAAACCAACATATTCGGTGAGTAAAGCACTCAAACAAGTCAGCTGACGTTCATCCCCGTGCTAATCCTTTGAGATAAACAACAAGTTCTCCTCCCGTAGTCTTCAAAGAGCTCCTCAGCAGGATCGTGCATGAGAAGAAGAACGGCGGCCCTCACATCCCCAAAATCCAGGAGAAGAAAGGCAACCGCTTCTCCATCCCGGACCTCCCTGGAGACATGGAGTTCGCCACAGACCACAAGACCACCAGGAAAATGAAGGCCAACACCGTGTCCGGAGGACGAAACAAGATCAGGAAGATGCTGGAGAAGACGCGCTTCAGCATACTGCCACCCAAACCGTTCAGGTAAGAGGGTGCACAGAACACCTGTTACATTGCATGGATAGAAAGAAATACAGCAATGCTGCTTCTGTGCCAAATACCAGCCACATTATAGAGAATGCAAAAGGCATCACGACCGTAAATCGCTGTCATCCATAATGAGCCGTTGCACTTGGAGCATCTGCAGCGATTGAACGTAATTGTGCACATGGAGGCTTCAGATTCAACGTTCCACCAGTAACGCGCCGTTCCCTCCACCCTTTCATGGCTCTGCAGGCCTCATTAAACCCTATACAAGGCTTTTTTAGCTCTTGCCGTTAATTCCAGAGCTTACACCCGTGAGCTCCAACACACTCGCGCCGACACCGCCGTGCTTCTCCACGTCCCCTCACTTTTCCTCCCTAACCGTGTCTCCACTCTATCAGCTCGCGGCTCGCCGTCGATTATGTCCACAAAATGCATGAAAATGGATTGTACTCTCACCGACGCAACACGCCATCACGCGGCCATTGATCCGACTCTGTGCACGGCTTCTAAACGTCCTCCTCTGCGTTCTATTTATCGATCAAACGAGGCCTTTTATGGCTTTATTTTTTTTCTTTTTTCCAGTCGGCACCATTCAAACTGCTCTTTGATTCAAAAGGAATGGATGACTGATTAAAGGGACCGGAGATGAGACGGGTCAATCGGGTTTCATCAGTGCCTGTTGTAGGGCTGAAAATTGTATCGGGAGGCCATGCGAGAGATAATGTTTGGACTGTTGCATAGACCTCCTCCTACGCAGTTGTCTTCAGGGGTTATATGTGCATACTGACACCGTACCGACCAAGGCTGTGATAATGATGCATATCTATTTTTCAGTCACATTATCAGGTTGACATCAGAAAACAAGGCTTATGCTCGTCTTTGGAAGACAATACAAGATTTACTTAACTAGTCTTACGGTTTCATGTAAGAGCTGCTTTTTATTATACTTGCATGATTCCAAATAGTTGCCAAGTTTATTCTTCTAAGAAAGGAGAACAGTGAGAAAAGGCTGAAAAGCTCACCAAGATTAGAGAGAATACGAGAGAAGATTCCCAGAAAACTTCAAGACAGTTTCCCCCAAGAGGGTCCAAATGTTGGCCTAAGATTAAAGGGGAGCGGCGCACAAAATACTGACTGCACTCTGGTATTGTTGTGTATTTTCTGGTTTTATCTTGATAAAAGTAAATAAATATGTATCTTCATCACAACGTTGCTACAACAACAAACCTCGTGGTGGAATTTTTACACAGTTTCAAGTACACGCAAACACGGTGGAGCACTTAAGATCACATTTGTTCTCACTAGTAGTTGCCGCTGGCGCAGACTTGAGGAAAATAACCTTGTTTAACTATTAGAAATCCCTTTCAGATGCTCTCACCGTTCTGCTTCAGACCAGACGTTTATAAGGACACACTGGCAATAAACAAGCTGCTTTTTTTATTTGTACATGCAAAAGACCCACATGTCTGGGTCTGTGCATGCAGCTTCACACACACACACACACACACACGCACACACACACCCCGTATCGACCAGTTGATTTACATTCTGCAGATTGGAAAGCAATAGACTACCGATCCCTGTTCTGAACCATTATAACATACTATGTTATATCTGCTGCCTCCACCTCCAAGAAGAAAAGGTTCTGGGACAGGAGTCCTCTGTTCTAGTGATACACTGGCCTGGACAGCAGTTAGAGGGATAGAGAGAATTCAGACTGGTTCTCTTGCTGTATATTGTATAATCTGTCAACCTGTTGTACAAGTGTGTTTATGTTCTTCTGGAATTGTGTGCGACAACTCTCGTCTTTCCCGCGCGCAGCCACTTGTCACACTGCTTCTGCTTGCAGCGCTGAATCACTTCAGCGGAGCTCTGCTTCTTCTTCCCTCCTTTTCTTTTTTTTTTTAATTCTTTTTCACACTTTTCAATGTCGTCTTCTCTCCCGTGTGTCTCCCTCGCTGCTTCAGGGGCCTGTTTGGGTAAGACCTCCTGTGCAACTCCCCATCCTGCAATCATATGATTCAGTATCCATCCCCCTTAACTGTACACAGCAGGCATCTGCACACACACACACATGTAGCCTCAGCAACCTTTGGGGATTGCCTCCACTTTTCTGCAGGTTCCTTCCCCCTTTCACACATTGAAACTCAACTACATGTATTCTGGAAAGATATTTAAAACATAAAAGGGCTCATGCGTGAGTTAAATTTAGTTCATTACAGATGTTTCTCTCATTCAGCACACCTGGAGTTTTATTTGTTTTTGAGATGAACACTTGTTATCGTCAGTTTTCTCTGCTCTCTTTCTTCCATCGACCAACGGGTGACTCAAAGATTACAGAGGCTTTGCTACAGCAGCACTCTGCCGTGTTAATGGAAGCCCCGGCATTACCGCGCTCCGTTCAGCACGTACCGTGCAGACCACACAGCCAGAGGGAAGCTACGATTGATATGCAGCAAGGACGAGATGAACTCTGTCTCCGACAATGAGACTCTATATGTATTATCAGGCTGTGACGCTATAGATTTACCTGCTTTACATTGTAATTCAATTCCGGATGATGGTAAAGATCATTAAAAAGTCTGCAGCTGAGTTACAACTCTGACAGTGTGTAGGATGGTTCAACCTTCAGAGAACTCCATCTGGGCCGGGATATTCAAAGGAGCAGATTCAGGCAATCTAATGAGGTCTTTTAACATGAAGGTTGACGGAAGGAGACGGATAGAAAAGCGCTTGTTCCTTCACATTCAGTTCAACCACATAATGTGGCCGACGGCAGCTTACAAAAAAGAGAAAAAGGGCAAAAGTGTGCTAATACAAACATCAGAATTACTACTGATTACACATCATTTCCTGCTGTCGTTTGCGATGCTTGTTTGTGTCTCATCGTCTTGTGTCGTATATTTGTGTCTCTTTCCATCAATGCTGCTTATCAGTTTCTGCCATTTGTGAGCCGCCTCGTGCGAGCTTTTCTCCAGCCGTGTCACTGCCGCATCTACAAAAGAGAACTGTTATATATATATGTATATATATTGTGTTGTCATTCAGCAGGAGTAGACATTTGATGAAATCTTTGTGCAAGTTATGAGTTATGATTTTAATATGCTCTGAAGATGCTCAAAAACTCATAAGACACGGGGGGATAAGATTGTGGGGGAGGAGGCGGAGAAATGTCTACTGCTGCGAAATAAATGGCAACATTTTTAAGTTTGTGTTTAATGGAATAAGTCTGACTGCTTATGTCTTTTTCATCCCTGGTCTTGCTGCACCCTCCCTTCCAACCCCCCCACTTTCCTCTCTAGTGATGGCGGCATGGGTCATTCTCAGGACGACAGCATTGTGGGTACCAAGCAATGTCGTCACAGCGTTGCCATCATGCCCATACCTGGCAACCTGTCGTCCAGCAGCCCCGACCTGCTGCAGCCGGCCACCAGCATCCTTGACTTCTCCAACCCCGCAGGTAAGATACAAACATGTGTCTTCTTTGTTTTCGGAGTTTGCTCCATCATTCCTCTCCGCTCTAATTGCATCGTAATGAACAAGTTAATAGTCAGTCAGCTAAGTTCTAAACAAATCAGCAGGTTGCACAGCTGCAGGTCCACACGTCTTCATCAGAAACATTCACAGCTGTTTGTCACACTTAAAATAAGACCTTGGCTTTATTGAGCAGTGAAAGCCAAACGTGGAGTGAAGGACTGAACACTGAGAGACGCTGCGCAGACGGTCCGCCTGATAATCACATCAAGCGGCGATATGAGAGGTTTAGTGTGCACTTGGTTGTCTCACCCACACGTCCTTTATGCTTTTCTCTCCTTGAAGTGCGGAGAAACTGCACATTTACTCAGTCGGTTTTCCCACTTGCTTGAGTAAACTCACATTCTCTCTCTCACACACACACACACGTACACAAATGTGCACACACGAGCTGCAGAGCCGTTGCAGCGTTGTGTCCCTCTGACAAGGATTAAACCTCCTGCACCGTAAGACTTATTCCTTCCCTCTCGTGTCAGACGGGTTTTTGAGCCCGTAATGATCCTAATTATGGATGCGGGTTGTGTTATTCACAATGAATGATTGCGAGGTGGCGAACGAGAAAGGTTAAACGAGAGTGAGAGAGTGAATATGTTCTTGATTTATTCCCGCAGCCATTTGTCAGCGAGCTACATACACACATGCAGATTGGTATACCTACACATGTGGCTGTGTTGTATTGAAGCACACGCATGCACACACCAATTGTGCCTCACTAATCATCCGCCATTATAACAAGTTTCCTTGAGTCTGTCGCATTACCCCGGCCTCCCATTAGAGTTAATAGTAGAGGAGGAGAACAGCCTGCTCAAACGTAACCCGCCTTCTCCAGATGCTCTGCAGGGCTCATTATATCCCAAAAGTCTCTCTTGTAATAATTACATAGGGATCCCAATAACAGTGATTCCACCAATACCACCGTACTCTACTAGTCCATGACTGACGATACGAGTTGGGAGTGCATACTTTGTTCTTTTACTTCTGGCTGCCCATGTGGGGCATCCTCCAGGATTAACATGTGTTGATCCTGCCCCACTTTATCAGGCAAGTGAGCAATTAAAACCATAGACTGTATAAAAGAATGGACATGTGAGCCAAAATAGTGGAGCCAAAAGATCCCAATCCCCCCTTTGTGGTAGCGGATGGGACTTGTTCCAAGGTACATGGCACATCAATCTGTACCAAATATGGAGGTGTGTACTCCCATCTATCAGCCTACCACAGCAAACTGAAATCCTCAGCTTCTTCTTCATCGCTGTTTCCTCTCTTCTGTCCTCTTCCGTCTTCCTCTTGCTGTGACGTTAAACATTTGCTCCTGTGTTGACACGAGGAGTCAAACTCAGCCCCTCTGGTTTCCCACGAACAGAAACACAGCCCACAGTAGAAACTCCTTCCCTCCTTTTTTTGTTATCGTTTGTGCTGCTCCCTCCCTCCCTCTCTCCCTCCTTCTCTCTCTCTCTCTTCTCATACTCACAGTGTTTTTCTCTCCCTTTTTTTCTCCTCTCTGCCTGCCAAGCCTTGGGACTCTACTGTAAGTATAACTACTTTCAATGCCTCCGTTTGATTGTGCTTCAGAGAATCCCCTCACCCCTCCTTTCCCCTCCACTCTGTCCCTTTCATGTTTTTATTTTTTTTTGTTTTATTTCACGGCATTTATATTCCACACATTTCTTATCCCATAATGGGAAGCTGAACTGCACCCTCGAGGCGCTCGGACCTTCTCGTGTGTTCATGTTATTTCCACGAGTACATTTGTCCTTGTGTGTGTGTGTGTTTGTGTGTATGTTGGGGGGGGGTATCGGTGTGGGGACATCCTGCATGTTTTCAAGAGGAATCACGTTCTGCATTCTCAATAAGTAAATGTGCTTTTACACCCCCTCTAGAGGTCCAACAGTGGTTTTATTTCACACCCATCAGTAGTGAAATGAGTTTGTTATAAATGGATAGAGACCATGAGAGAATAATCACTCCTTGCAAAGTTATTGCCATTTATTTAGAAACGACACGGCTGCACATCAGGCTTCCACTTTTACGCCGCTCTGCTTGAGAACCTCCGTCATGGACGTTATATTTTCGGCGCCTTTGTCAGTTTCTTCTGCAGGATTTGTGATTATCCTTTTAATTAAATGTCCAAATCAGCCTGTAGAGTTGACAGGATAGCTCAGCCATCAGGCGTATATACAACAATAAGACGTGTTGTATTATTAACACTAAGCATTCTTATTATTATTATTATTAGCTTTGCGCTCTGCAGTTTCCCTCTGCTTATCGTGCTGCTGCTGTGTTAGTGATGATAATAACTATGAACACACACTCATTTACTTAAAGACCCACAGATTCACACACAGGTCAGAAACGTATGTTATAGCCCGTGAACATGCACCGCCGCTGCTGCAGCTGTATGACATCTTCATCCAGTCCTTCAGACTCCCTCTCCTCCACTTGTCAATGTGCAGCGTCCATGACTCATTGTTTTAAATCTCTTCGGCTGCCTGTGGCTAATGGGCCGTACCCTCTTCCTTACTCAAACACACAGGGATCTTTAATGCAGTATATCACTCAGGGGGTGGAGAACATCTCCATTATTTAACACATCACGCCCTGTGAGTCGCGTGCAGCTGCTACAGCTACGTTCCCCAGGAATCTGTAGCCACCGCTAACTTTCAACTCTTTGTTTTGGCCTTTTACTACTGATGTATTCATTACTACACTATGTTTGCATATTATAATACAAGAAACAAAGTTGTAGTTGTTGTACGGCGGCAGCGGATTAATTGACACCTTCACCCGGCTCTGTAAGTGAACATAATCGCTCCACTTGTCATGCTAACACATTCTCCTTTCCCGTCCGCTCTCAGACATCCCAGACCAGGTGATCCGGGTGTTCAAGGCCGACCAGCAAAGCTGCTACATCATCATCAGCAAGGACACCACCGCCAAGGATGTGGTCGCTCACACCGTCAACGAGTTCAGCCTCCTCGCGGCTTCCGAGACGTACTCCCTGTGCGAGGTGTCCGTCAGCCCAGAGGGAGTCATAAAACAGCGACGCCTGCCCGACCAGCTCTCCAAGCTGGCGGATCGGATTCAGCTCAACGGCAGGTAAGAGGCGCAAGAATCCCGCTGGTGTCTGGTGCATCACATTCTCAATAACTGCACATGTACTCAGACTTGAGGAGCACGGGGGGGCAGCATTACTGTCCTACATAGGGGCTGTAGTGATACTTTAAACTGTTCCAGAGTCTCAACTAGCACAGCTGAAGACTCCTCCTGGTGCATTTCTCTTCTAAGACTTCTAAGGTTTGTAGGACGCAGAGGCATAACGGAACTGCAGCTACAAAACAGCCTCTCTGTTTGTTTTTCTAGTTTTCTCCCTCTTTCCTCATCCCCCCTGTGGTCGCTCGTCAGTCCCCCCCCCCCTCCCAACTAGGTTAGCATGAATATTTCATCCTCCGTCAGGGGCGGAGGCCACAGCAGACAGTGTGCCATGTCTGGAATTATTCATACACACACAGGCCACATACAAAAATGGAGATAGAGACGGATAGATGCAGTCAACTCCCCTTCTTATACTCAGTCACGCATCTATACACATCCTTATAGACTCAGCCTTTGTTGTTTGTGATGCAGAGACACCAAGTTTTTCTAAATCCGTCGCACATTTACACGCCCCCTTCAAGGCACTCATGGTATCACCGTCCTTGTGTTACTTTTATAAATATAAACATGCTGCTATGTCAGCAGCATGTTTATTTATACGTCGGGTGTTTCCAGCGCAGTATATCAAGAGCTGTTGGAAAATACATCCCCGTCTCTTCTTCTTTCAGTCCATCTCACAGCGCCGTACCTTCTATCTGCAGCTGATGATAGACAGAAAGTCCAGCAGGGGACCTGGCCGAGACGATAGCATGACCTGTACATATAGATGCAACACTGTGCACTCCTTCATGTCTTCACGTCTGCTTTAGAGCTTTCAATAATGCTACTAAATCGTACTAAGTCTTGTGTTATATCCTAAAAAGTTTAATGCAGCTTGCAGATGCACTGCGATGTTCCTGCCTCCCGAGCTCTTGTCTCCTCTGGTTAGTTCTCTCTGTGTATTGTGTCAATGCAACAAGAGGGCAGTGTAGGGTCACATCCATGCCTCCGAGCGTTGCCTGCAGTGGGTCTGAGCTGCTGCATTCATAGATGACTGCAGTAGAGGAGCATTAAAATAGGATGTTGGGGGTTTGTGGCCTGCTGCTGTTAACACTACCTTCCTCTTCCTCCCTGCAGGTACTACCTGAAGAACAACATGGAGACGGAGACGCTGTGCTCGGACGACGACGCCCAGGACCTCCTCAGAGAGAGTCAGATCTCGCTGCTGCAGCTCAGCACCATGGAGGTCGCCGCCCAGCTCTCCATGAGAGACTTTGAGCTCTTCAGGAACATCGAGTCCACAGAGTACGAAGAACATTCGAAATGGATCAGCCGGTGTATTCAAACATTCTCATCGATCGTCATCGATTTAAAGATCTTCTTCCTCTTAAAACTCTCAGGTACGTGGATGACTTGTTCAAGCTGGACTCGTCGGTGGGAAGCGGCAATCTGAAACAGTTTGAGGAGGTGATCAACCAGGAGACCTTCTGGGTGGCGACGGAGATCCTGAAGGAGCCCAATTCGCTGAAGAGGATGAAGACCATTAAACACTTCATCAAGATCGCGATGCATTGCAGAGAGTGCAAGAACTTCAACTCTATGTTTGCGATTATCAGGTAGGCCGAGCATTGAAACTTGCTGCGTGTGTCAACTAGTATGCATGTTGCAATGCATTCGCTTAATTTCCCCTGACAGCTGTGAGAGAAGCTGCTTCTGCAACCTTCCAGCGGTTAACACAGTCGTCCCATGGCGACAGTTACGTGTGCTGTTGTTGCTATTGTTAATTCCCTCCGGTCTCTGTGGTTCGGCTATAGACGGTTGTTAGACTGAATCTACCCATCTTTGTATTCTTCCTGTGTCTATACTGCATTGTACAAGTATTTTTACTTCTTAGAAGTAATTCTAAATTCCTTCCAGAGCCATCGGGTGTCAGACGGAGAATAATCTTGGCTGTTGAAGCATCGTCACACTTGACTACATTAGCACCAATTTGGTTTCTCCAACACACTCTTATTAAACACCAAGTTTGCTCCTTTTTTGTTGCTGCATCAGTGTCCAGGTCTCCAGAGAAATTATTCAAAAACAACATGTCTCTCTCTCCCGTTGTCCAGCCTGGTATTGGCTTGTTGCAGACACATTAGAGTGCTTTACATGTACTGTCATTAATAATTGCATTAGGATGCAGTCCCTGTTAAGTTCTGCAGAAAACAACCTTCTCTTGACTTTTTTTCTTCATGTACCAAGTCTCAGGATGATGGCACAGATGTGGACTCACCAGCGTGGTGATCCTCTGGTCACTGTTGTAAAAAAAAACAGAAATGTCCGACCTCTCTGTCCCTTTGAACCCAGAGCATGATGTCCTCGCACATATGGTTGTCTGATGCATAACCTGCCTGGTGACAGGGGGCATCGCTGCTCTGTGTGTGTGTGTGTGTGTGTGTGTGCATAAGAAAGAAACATGCAGGGTTTCCCTCAGGGTTTCATAGTGGAGGATCTCTGCTCTGCATTGCCTGGAAGAAAAAGCCTCATGTGTAGGATGGATTGTTTTAGAAGAGGAGTAAATGAGAAAGTGTTGATGAGTTCAGATGTACAAAAGGAACCAAAGAGCTTTTAATGGTTATATACAAACTGTAAACAGTTAGTGTATCGTTTGTAACCAGCTACTGTGATTGCTTTTAGGTGAGAAACAACAAACAGGAACTGGAAAGATAATGCAAGAGGAGAGTATAAAAATAAATGTGCCGCTCCTAAATATCAGCCGTCTAAATGAGTCTGCTCAGTTTGACTTTGCCTGAAGGGGCTTTCTGCTCTGGATCATGGAGACCTTGTAGAAGCACAGTGTGCAAATGTCAGAGTTTTAATCGGATGCATTTAAACTTAAACTATAACCTCCTTCCTCATCCTCTCACCTTCCCTTTCTCCCTCACAAAGCGGTTTGAACTTGGCGCCGGTGGCTCGGCTACGGAGCTCGTGGGAGAAGCTGCCCAGTAAGTACGAGAAGCTTTTCGGGGACCTGCAGGGCGTTTTCGACCCGTCCAGGAACATGTCCAAGTATCGCAACCTTCTGAGCAGCCAGAGCATGCAGCCGCCGATCATCCCGCTGTTCCCGGTGGTCAAGAAGGACCTCACCTTCCTGCATGAAGGTACATGTCAAAATCACGTATTTTGTGGACACATATTCTCTCCGGATGCATGAGGGCTCAGAAATAGTTCATGTCCATACGTTGACATGTTACTCTGACCAGCTGACTTCCTCTGTGCTGTGTGGGAAGTAAAGTTTTAGGCTCACTCAGGAGGTTTACTTCTGCTTACGAGTTTCCCCTTCTTGTCCTTTTAGTTAAGATATTTTATTGAGTCATGTCAGAAGAACCCCGGGCCGACTTCAACTTGAAACTCTTTAGACATGTGAGCAATGAGGAGAAAGTGTGCAAGTAGAAAAATCCTCTAACGGCTCAGTGTGACTCAGTTCGAAAGAAAGTCAATCTCCAAGAGGAACAAGGAGATTTTCCACTTTGAAGTTTCATCTTAGAAGTATCGAATCTTTGCAAACGCCGCAAAATATAAATAATTTCTCTCCCTCACAAGGTTGACAGCTCGCCTCACACGTACCGTTTGTGTGTTTGTGTTTTGTCCCCCCCGCCAGGCAACGACTCCACTGTAGACGGTCTCATAAACTTCGAGAAGCTGAGGATGATCGCCAAGGAGATCAGACACGTGGTGCGGATGACCTCGGCGAACATGGACCCCGCCCTCATGTTCCGACAGAGGTTGGTTCTTCTGATACCCCCCTACAACCTGACGTGCTATTACTATTTCACAGATAAGGATCGCTTGAACTTTTAAAAAATAATCAGGGATGCCATTAAAAAGCTCCTGCGTCTACAGTTTGTATGCAGCTACATCATTCAAGTTATTTTGGGAGGCTTCTTCTGTTAAAAATGTTCTCAGTGTCACAAAGGAGTTATAATTAGCTGCATTACAACTGTGTCACAGCCAAAACATTCCCCCCCCAGGAAAAATGTGACACAATAAACCCTCAATTTTCCTGTGAGGACCATTTTTTATTGTGGTTATATTTACCCAGAAGTGAAACTTCCTTTTTAAATATGTGCATCTTTGAAAACTGTCTTTTGTTTCTTCTACACTTTTCTGAAAGGTGTCGTCCTGAATTGCGTGATAGATTGTAGAAAACCTTTTTAATGCAGAAGATTACAAATGTGGGCAAAAAGGGGAACCTGCTCCGCCTTACATCCATCAACCAACCCCCCCCTGCAGGATCAAGCTCACACCGGTTGGATCAATTCCCATCCACTTCCTGTCCGGTTCACGGCTCTCTCGCTCTCTGGACGTTTCGATCCTCCTCTTCTGGAATGTAATGACACAAGCAAACAAACAAAGCGTGGACGGACAGGAACTGGATGTGGAATTGAAGCCAGCCCGCAGTGTGTATGTCGACTCCCTGAGTTTGTGTGTGTTTATCACGGTCTGTCACTGCTGCAGTGCATGACTGCCCCCTGCAGACCCTCCCTCTGTACTACAAGCTCAAGAAGTCAGATAAGATATTTCATTTTTAAGACCTAAAAAAAAATCTCCAACATCACATCACATTTGATAAACGTTTTTCGTAAAACTCTGACCTGTCTTCCTGATGCACACGGCCAACACACACACACACACACACACACACACACACACACACACACACACACACACACACCCCCCCGTTTCAGGTTGATATGGGGAGATGTCCTATGTCTGGTGTCCTCCCATCTCCAATCATTTTCTGTTTGTTTGTGGTGGCATGACCTCTACATAGTCTTGTCTCCTCCTCCTACTCCTCCTCCTCCTCCCTCCCCCTGACCCTTGAACCTGTCTTGACGCTTCAATCTTCACGCCTCTTGCTTGCAGGAAGAAGAGGTGGAAGAGTTTAGGGTAAGTTTGTCCTGCTACCAGTCTGGACCAGCAGAAACTCAATCCACTGTGCATCCCTACTATGTTGCCCACCGTCATAAGCTGCATGCTCTCCCCCCCCTCCCCTCCCCTTTACTATTCCCGGGTATACATACATGTCTGCCTGTGCTTGTGTGTGTCATTAACCCTTCCATTTGCAGTGTCCATCCACCTGAGCCATACTGACGTCCATCATTGACCCGTTCATTGTTTACCCTGTTCATCAGATTGTGTGTTTGAGTCACATAGTAGCTTGAAATTATGTTTGTTCTGACCTCATTGGACTGCTAATACATCCAACTCTTCCTCCAGTATATATATTCCCCAGGGTATTTGTAGTGTAGCTGCAGTTCTCTCTTAACACCACTGCACCAGTTGTGATTGTTCCTCTGTGATATAACAAGGTTGAAACTTCACACAACTTCTTTCGGGATAGTTTGCCAGTTTGGATTTTCCTGCTCAGGGTTTGAGAAGATGAAGACCTTGCTGACGTCTGTATAGTACGTGAGCTTTAGGGACTCTGGGAATCAGATTTGTGTTGAACATTTGAATGTTAATGTTAAGTCTGGCTAATAATAGCCTCATGTTATGTTCATCGTTTCTGCGTCTACAAGACGGATGAGTCAAAAGTTCTCAGTCATTTTGATAGTAAGTTTCTGCAGCACTTCGCTTGTGCATATAACACCTTGACCTTTCATTAAACTAAAGCTATCTAGAGTGGCTTTGTCACGTCTTTGCAGGATGCAATTCTATTAAACGATGTCGGTATCGATGATCAGTGCATGCAAAGCTCTTAACACATTCATATCCAGAAATATAATAAGGACATAACAATCAATATATTCTTATATTTTATAGTACGTGTGAGAGCAAGTCATAAAAAATATACACAATCCCAGTAAAATAATCAATAATCATCTCAATAAGCAGCTAAAAAACAACAACTGGCAAACTCCTTCTATCCGACAGAATTAAAGGCAAGTTGAAACAAACAGTTTAAATATTTTCAGATACTATGTGACTCAGGTTCGGTGTTTGTTCATATCTGCATCCCGGCATAATATCCCCCATATCGAATCTTGTGCATCTTTTGTTTCCTAACCCTTTTTGCCTCCATCGGACAGAATGTTCTGCTGCTCTGTACTGTGATAGCATGGCACTACGAGAGCTGCATGGTCTTGTTCTTAACATGTGACGCTCCGAAACAAAGACGGATGAGTTTTATTGAGTATTCCAGGAGGCGTTGTTTTGATTGTTGTTTACCGTTTTCCTTTTCCCTTCTCTCAAATTTTCTTTTCTTTATACTTCCACGTGTGTTTCCTCCGTTTCCTTCCATATCCTCTTCATTTACCTCCTCCTCCCTAACGCATCATCCTCCTCAATCTTTTCTCTTCTGACGCTCACCCATCCACACATCTCTCACTTCCTCCCACATCTCTGTCTTTCATCTCCTCATTATCCTCCTACCTTTCTTCACCCCCTCCTCCTCCTCCTCCTCCTCATCCTCAGATCTCTGAGTCAGGGCAGCACCAACTCCAACATGCTGGACGTGCAGGGCGGCGCTCACAAGAAGCGGGTTCGTCGCAGCTCGCTCCTCAATGCCAAGAAGCTGTACGAGGACGCTCAGATGGCCAGAAAGGTGAAGCAGTACCTGTCCAACCTGACGGTGGAGATAGACGAGGAGAAGCACCAGAACATGTCGCTGCAGTGCGAGCCGGCCTACAGCACTTGTGAGTGAGGCTATCAAAATAGCACGAATACACAGCCTTTGTAGAGATGCAATGCTCTACTATACACTGTACAACCAGCTTGCACTGCCACCTAGTGTTTATACGAATGTACTGCAGGAGATACATAGAGGGAATTGATACTGATGTGTGTGTCACAGTCTGTGAAAATTATATCTTTTGCATAATCTTGATATTAAATACTGACATTTAATCCCAAAATGTTCTATTTGACAGAATTTAAACGTCTTAAAATGTTTGTGAAATTATCGTTTGACGATGCATCTGGCCCAGCTCATTTCCTTTAATGTGTTCCAGTTACCCACTGCAGGCAGGTGTTGCCTAGTTGATTGCAGCTGCCAGCGTACCTGTCGTCAACCAGATGTGACAGCTGTTGGAGTCAATCTTGTTCTGTTTTTTTTTTAATCCTCCCTTCCTGTGCTCGCAGTGTCCAAGAACTTGAGTGAGAGACGATCCACCAAGTCGGACATGTCTCCGGTGTCTCTACGGTCGGCTCTGCCCTCGGCGAAAACCCAAAACAGGGTGTCGCAAGCCCTTCAGGTCCAGGTTCCGCTGAACCCTCTACGAAAGAAGAGCTCTGCCAAGGACATCGGAACATCAAGTGAGTCCACCTGCACTGTTCTATGTATCATCCCGATCATACTTAATGCGTCTGTACTTTGATACATTACTGACTCCTTTTTTCCCCCCAGACTCCAATTCCCCTCAGGTGATGAAGAAACCTCCAGTGAACTCGGCGGACGAGTGGAGCTCCAAGAGGCCATGTGACGACACCGTCTCCACCATCTCCTCCCTTCACTCCAGCCCCACGGTGTCGCCGCAGGGCTCTCCACGCAAAGGTCGGCAGCAGAGACGCTTCTTTAGACCCTGTTTGATTTAATCCAGGGAGGGTTAGACTAGCAGACCTCCAGGGTTGAGTCTAAAGGTCGGGGGTCCCCCCTGCGACTCACATCTCAAACAGTCCTCTTCCTTCAAGTGAATTGAAATGTTCCTGTTTCATCCTTTCAGTTGGAGGTGTGCTCAAACCCCAGAACTCCAGCCAGATGAACCTGTCGGGGTCTTCATCGTCACTGACCAGCGACGCCAGCACAAAGGCCGTCAGCCTGCGGAGTTACGGCATAGGTGGGGCTCTCCTCCACAAGAGGATCCGTCAGATCACCGGGCAGCACAGGGAGAGAGAGAATCAAGGAGAGGATGAGGAGGGAAGTGAAGTGGAAGAGGTGACACAGGAGGAGACAGAGGCATTGTGTCCTCCTGCAGTGCAAAGAAGAGGGAGATCCAGGCAGCAGAACAGTTCTCATTCTAAGACACATGCAGGGCAACTAAGGGGAAGAGCAGGAAGCCCTATACAGAAATGCACAGTGATGCATGAGGTGGTCCAACCTGAGGTCCACACTGCGTCGCCTCCCATTCGACCACAGCTAGGACTCTTGACAAGGTCACCCATCCACCTTTCCAAACCCGACCGCACGGGTTCCCCCATCAGGAGGAGGTTGATGTCCCCATTCAGGATTCTGAGGGAAAGGAGTCAGTCCAGGGAGAGGCCGGTGGCAGTCAGGGAAGGAGCAGGAAAGGTTGACCCCTCCCCAGTTCAGGATGAGAGACAGGCAGAGCCGGGGGTCAGGAGGTCAATCAGCCCCAACCCCTTTCAGTGGCTCTGCAGGGAAAGACACACCAGGAGAAAGACCTACTGACAGTGATGAGTTATTGTTCTCATGATAATGAGTAAAAACAGTCACTGGTATTAAGAGATTGCTTGTCGATGACGTGTCACACACTCATTAAGAAATCATCACAAGAGGTGGTTGTACCTGTTGACATGTGAAGCTCATGAAGAGAAGTAGATTTGTGTTTGAAGTTCCACCAACATTTCTTTATTTGTTGAATTAATGCTGTGAATATTTTTGTTGCTGTGTTAGCAAACAGCCAAATGTTGCTAAACGTGTCACAGCGAGAGGCA
>CAAKHC010017751.1:47411-58556 GCA_901007825.1 Macroramphosus scolopax | reverse complement strand
CACACACACACACACACACACTGTGTGGAGACACACACAGAGAAACGCTTGTTTCTGTCACTTCCCACCTTCAGCATCATGGCGCTCTGACTGAAAGTAACGTAAGGTCAGTTCTCTCTTTCTTTTTACTTTTTACCTGCTAACTTGCCTTTAAAACTACCGAACAAGAGCCCGTTCAAGAAAGTGAAGTGACTCTTTGTTTCACGTGCTCAAAGATGATTGTTTTTCCAGGTAATGAGGTGTCACAGGTAGATTACCTTATATTCTAAGGCGTCTCAAGCTAAAAGGGAGCCACTGCTTTAACATGTTTATTTTTCTGTTCCTAGGAGCTGCAGCAGCCTCTGATGATATCTCCACTTTATGAGACAAGAGAAATGAATGTTGGGACGCCAGGCGACGATGCTGCCTCTGGATGTGACTAATGAGGAGGACCAGAGAAAAGAGGATATAATCTTATTAAAAAGCCCTGTTTTTTAATCTGTGCTATAAGAACTATGGGATACTTATTTATTTGTTGTCACCTCTTCACGTGACAAAAGCACAGTCATGTTTAAATAGACCTCTGAGGAAACCTTGTTTAAAAGACATTCCACCATGTTCAAAAGGTGGCTGCTCGCCCTGGTGGCCCGTGTTGGCCTCATCGTCCTGGGCCTCTGCTGCTGTCTGTCATTGTTCTACCTCCTGGCATGTAAGCCTGCATCCAACAGCAGCCAGCAGTCCCTGCTGTGGTCTGGAGGGACCACCACTAAAGAGGGATACATGGCTTTGTTGCAGGAGAGGGAGGACTCCCACAGACATTACATTGACAGCCTGACAAAGCAGATAGCGCAGCTGAAGGAGGCTCTCCTGGAGAGGACGCAGCAGCTTCAGGAGTCCCTGGATAAAGCGAAAACAAAAGGGATTCTCCCTCTGGGTCTGGAGAGTCTGCACAAAACACCGACACAGTCCGACCTGAAGGTAGGAACAATGAATACAACAAGGATGGATAAACAGAATTCATAGGAGCTGATCAGATGAATCAAGTGTGACAAAAGTGTAACACTGTGTCCTCCAGGACTTCTTCCGCTCCCAGTTGAACCAGGCGGAGGTGAACGTTGGTGTGAAGCTCCCCAACGAGTATGCAGTGATACCTTTTGACACGTTCACCCTGCGGAGGTGAGTCGGGCCTGAAGGAGCACTGTGTAACACTGTGTACTGCTGCCTCTTCATTGTAAACTACTAGACTGAGAATATATTTATTGTATAGAGTGGGTGTTGTCCCTCAGGGTGTACCAGCTGGAGACGGGGCTGACCAGACACCCCGAGGAGAGGCCGGTGAAGAAGGACCACCGGGACGAGCTGATAGGAACAGTGGAAACGGCTCTGCATGTCCTCAATGGACCTCAGCAACACACCGGCAACACCAGGCGGAAGCACACATACTCCCCGTCAGACTTCATACAGGGTGAGTGAGCTCTTCAACATCAGCTTAGGAAAACGTTCAGGTAAGCAGGAGGCTGCAGCCAATCAGGAGCTGGTAGGAAGTTAGAGATATAAAACCATTTGACTAACTGAAAGCAGACTTTTTCATAATGACACTGACGCAAAAGACAATTTCCTATTGCTCAGTCATGTAGGGCCGATCAATATACATAATCCCGTGTGCATCAGCATCAGCACCAATCTAATGTATCGGGTCAGTGCATCCCTGGTGAGCTACTTAGTCTAACCGGTCAGTGCAGAGTGAGGTGACATATCCACCCGCAAAAAACACTTCCAGCCTACATGGTGGTTTCAAGAAGCTTTTCCTTGGACACTTTTCATAAATATAAATGCATCTTTTCTGGCTACACACAGAAACATGATGCACCCACCCATGCCACTAACAAAGCTTCCAACCATGTGTTGCAGTCTGGACTGTTGATTTTTGATATAGTCTGTTTAGGTTTTGTGTGCTCGTCATGTCTTTTGTATTTTGCTTGATTTCCCTTTCTGTATTCCACTCCTGTCTTCCCCCACACCTGCCGTGCATCCATCCTCAGCAGCCCCTTTCCCCCGCTGTGTTTCACATAATCTGCTCCGAGCTTCACTCACATCTGCTCACCTGTGTCTCGTTGTCTGATTAGTTCTGCTGTATTTTGGTTCTGTCGTTACTTTGAGTCTTCATCAGATCATCTGTTCGCTTCCTTCTGACGTGCATTTCCTATCTTGCATTAGTTAGCTGTTGAGTTTAATAAATACTTAGTTCTTCAGCGCCTGCCTGATGAGTTTCATGTATTTGGGTCCATCTGTCTTTGGACTTATCGTATCAATATTTCAAGTGAGCAGCAAGTCTGGAAGGAGACGGGGAAACTTAAGGACTTATAGAAAACTATAATAAAACCAGAACATCATATGGCACAACAGGGGGCATGGAAAGGTTCAACCACCTTCATTTAATGTTAAATAAATGAATTGTCAATGCTTGACATTAAGTATCCACTACAGGGGATATTGTAGATGTTGCATACTGTATGTATTGTATTTATAGTAAAGCCCTAACATGTATTTATGAAGACATTTGGTGTGTGACATTATTTCTGCTCGTGTGCCATTAAACCCAGTGTGACCTCAGAGCAGTAACTCTGCTTGACAGCTGTAAACCTCAAACAGGTGCTCATCCTCGTCAGTCTGTCTCTGCAGGGATGACTCGTACGGAGAAGGACAGAGGAACTGTTTACGAGCTGACGTTTAAAGGCGACGGCCCGAGGGACTTCACCCAGCTGGTGCTCTTCAGGCCGTTCGCCCCCGTGATGAAGGTTAAGAACGAGAGGGTGGACACACGCAGCATGCTTATCAACATCATCGTACCTCTTTCCAAGAGGGCGGACGCTTTCAGGCAGTTTATCAGCAACTTCAGGTATCATCTAAAAGTACATTAATACCCACTCACACTGTCATCGTGACATTATTGACCTCAGACTTAATACATTTGCTGAAGGGACTTTTATCTTCATCTTATAGCTTTGTCAGAAACTCCTGGCCACTCCAGATAAAATGAGACATTTATGTATTATTTATATATTTTGATGGTTGCTCTTATGTCCTTCCCTGAGTAATGTCCACGCGTGGATGTCTGTGGATGTCTTACAATAATGTATCCTTGTTCTGGTTCAGAGAAGTGTGCATCCGGCAGGACGGCAAGGTGCATCTAACCGTGGTCTACTTTGGTCGTGAACAGATTGAGCAGGTGAAAGCCATACTGGACCAGACCACCAGGTAATGTACTCATCAGCTAATGACTGTGGCTTGGTGTCTGGAAGTAGACGTGATTAGAATATAAACGAATAGAGGCAAAATGCACCAACACATAATCACCTACAGTATCTTCCTGTAATCTCAGCTAGTAAATATATGTCAATATTAATAATGATCAGGTCTATCTTGATATGTTATTCCAGTCATACAATAGAAGACAGGATCCAAACTTTATAATCCAATCAGTGGGTGTGGGGAGAAGTATACACAGTCACAGCAGCCCGTGTGAAAACACAACTCACTAGTTAAAGTGCATTTTCTGTTTTTTGTTCTTATGTCAAGTCTAAAGTTGATACATGAGTTCATATGATGCAAAATCTCAGGCAAGATAATATGCAATATGAAACATTGATGGATGAAACAAAACGTCCAGATGGAGAGTTATCAACAGACCTCCTGCAAGACATTCAGGGACACGGAAAGTAGAGTTGCTGACGGGGTTGCAGCGCCCCCTACTGACGGTGGGCTGTTACTGCAGGACAAGAGGTCCATTTAAATAAATATAAAAAAAATATAAATCTGACTATCATTTTAGCATAAACATTATATGTTAAATGTTTGAATCCTATCTATGATTATAGATGTGTCAATGCTGCACAATTGATCTCAATCTCTTGAGAGATTGTGATCTTTGCTTTTTACGGCTGTAGTCTTCTAATAAACACATATTGCGAAACCTCCTGGGATCATCACACACCCTCCCTTGGTTACTGGATGAGATGTTAAAATCGCAGTGCAGAAAATGTCCTAATTCAGACTTTTTGGAGCACAGCACTAATAATCTTCTATGTGTTATTGTTAACTGCAACTGTGAATCAAGCTGATGAGACTTTCTGCAAGTTGGTTGTTTTTAATGCCCTTAAGCTTTTCCAAGGAGATACCTGTCTAAGTGCACACAGGTATGAATCCAGTCATGACTTCTCCTTCCACCCCCACAGGGAGACCCGATTCAGGAGTTTCACTCTGATCCAGTTGAACGAGGAGTTTTCACGTGGGCGGGGCTTAGACGTGGGTGCAAGGTCTTGGAGGCGGAGTCAGAACGTCCTCCTCTTCTTCTGTGACGTCGACATCCACTTCACTGCAGACTTCCTAACTTCCTGTCGCCTCAGTGCAGAGCCAGGTGAGCCAGGGATTGCCTAACTTGCAACTGTTTGAAATCTTTGCAAATCAGCCTTTGCAACACATCCTCTTGCAACAATTGTATTCAGATTCATACAGACGCCAGAATAAAACCACTCCTGCCCTGCCTGTCACATTGGCCCTATCACACCTGATATTAAGGAGTGGTATTGTCACTGTTTGTCATTGTTTGTCCAACAGAGTGTGCTCTGACTGTACTGTTTACAAAATTCTGAAAAGCAGCTGAGGTCAACAAATATAACAGCCCTCTAATTTAATGTTCCCCATGCAGGGCCCACATGGGTAGAATGTTGCCCTTTTGGGACTCATCAAGCAAACATGTTTACTATGCCCATTTCTAGCCAACTTATACTCTTCTGGGTTGCTCATGCGTGGCCCAAAAACAGCCCATTTAAAAGCAACCTTTGCCCGGTTGAAGACAACCTGACCCAGGTCGCACCAATCTGACTTGGACATGTTGGCTGGGGACCTGCACAGAAAGATGACCATCTATGGGAATATTTAACCTTGTCTCTATTTTTCCCCGGATGATTTCAGCATTCTGGTGTTTCTACACGGTATCTAAAATAGATTTAGTAATCAGTCAGTAGTTGCAACACACAAAGTTTGGCTCATACAAACTAGTGAATCATTATTCTTTTCACCCCAATCGAAGCCTCTCCTGTTGCTGCCACTAATGAAAAGCTTTGCCTCTAGCTTGAATCACTGCTGGAATTCAGATCATTATGATAAAAGGCATTCAAATTATGATGTCGTAGATGATCACCCAAATTATTATTATTATTTTACCCAGCTCATGTTTCTAGTGTACAAGTGGGCTAAAACTCTTCTTGTCTCTAGGTAAAAGAGTTTACTATCCAGTGCTCTTTAGCCAGTACAACCCATCTATTATCTACAGTAATCAAACTCTTCCACCTTCTGCTCAGCAACAACTCGTAAGTAAAAACAAAACATACAAACAGCTAAATATTCTCTTTTATAAGAGAAAATACATTTCTGCATGAAAACTAAAACTCATGTCCTGTTCCTGTTTCATTTTTTTTGTTTCAGGTGATCAGGAAGGAAACTGGTTTCTGGAGAGATTTTGGGTTTGGCATGACGTGCCAGTACAGGTCGGATTTCATCAACATAGGTAACAACCAACTATGCGGCATCATTTGAAATAGACTGACATACTACCTGTTCTCCTCATTATATCTACAGTATACTTCAATAGAAATACACAGGCTGATAACATAACAGTGGATATAAATAATACGTTATCACACATTCCTTGTTAGATATAAAACCTCAAGCAAACATAACCAAAGTTTAGCTATCTATTTCCGGATTCTCACTCTGGGGCCTTTTTCTAATCAATACCATGTCCTTACAGGTGGTTTTGACCGTAATATTAAAGGTTGGGGACTGGAGGACGTGCACCTGTACAGGAAGTACCTTCACAGTAAACTGATGGTGATTCGATCTCCATCCCGTGGCCTTTTCCACATGTGGCACGAGAAGAGCTGTGCCGATGAGCTCCCGCCAGACAAGTACAAGATGTGTATGCAGACCAAAGCCATGAGTGAAGCCTCACACGGCAGACTTGGGGAGCTGTTCTTCAGACGAGAGATTGAGGCTCATTTGAAGAAAAACAGAGGAAACTAAAGGCATCATTGGAGGGTTGGAGATGTCGATCAGATAAAGTCGATGCTTTGTCACATTGATTTGCATTCTTGTTCTGTTTTTATAATAAATCATGTTTATGTACATAAATGTAGGGTTACTCAAGTGCAGAGGGTACGCAGATGACCTACCATGTGCAAACAACTTGTGTGACATGTGTGGAGAACCAAAAAGGGAATTAGCATACATGAATAAAAAAATATATATTTGGTAATGAAAAATGCTATATCTGTATTTCTACATGTATTTGTTGCTATTTGCAACAAAGGAGCTGCAGTTCTACTCCAATCTCTCTCCGGAGCACTTCAACCTGAGCAATATGGGAAAGGTACATGAGCCCTGATGCATTCCATGATGTAGCAGCAAAAGGGAGTAGTCACCTCGACCAGCCACCCTACAACCATCTCATTCTTTCAGTCACCGAAGCCTGAGATCAGTGAGTGTTTTGGAATGTAAATTGACGAATGTAAATCGATGGCTCATAATAAAGAAGTTGTAATTTTTGTTCTTTATTACATGGAGGTGGAAATAATAAAAAAAATGAAGCGCTATCACACCTTTAACCTCTCTTCTATCAGATTAGCACAACAAGCAAAGCTTGGAATGAACCCTCCTCATGATAACATGGCTATTTTATTTTATTATTGCTTTATTATCACATAGTTGCTGATTTTCATTTTAGCAGTTTGAATAACAAGCATATCATAGAAGTAACATACAAATATCACATTGGTTGATTGTAGCCTATAACAATTGTAAAGTAACTGATCAGTTTCCACAGTCATGAACCACAATGGGGTTCCAACATAACTACATTAAATAATCAGGTGCCTTAACAATGAGACACAGTAAATTCTTCTCTATTAATAGTGTGACTGCTGTAACCTCATTATCAGGAGGGAGGGAGTGTCAGCATCATCCGAGGGCTTTCGTAGAGACAACACCCGCACACGATAGGCCCGAAACTCCTGCTACCACGTCCCTGGTCTTTGATGCCTTCAGGTACACCTCGGAAATAAATCGTAGTAAAGATTCCACAATATTCCTTTTTTTTTAATTAGACAAGCAGGACTTTCAAGAAAAACAGGAGAAACTTAAATAAAAATAATTCTACAAGATGAAAGAAATCATGTGTGTATAACTCAAATAATTTTTTGTTTTTTAAACTAAATACGTCATCAGATATTTTTCAACGTGTGTAATTAAAAGATGTTTAAGTATTTTTCTTTTCATTCATCATTTGTAAAATCTACAATGGAAACAGGGACTAATTAGTGCAACGTTCCTCAAATGTGTTAACACACTTGTACTTACTGTAACTATAGTATTTCCACTTATACTTCACCACATTTCATTTGGGAATACTGTGCTATGTACTCCACTATATAAATATAGTGGAGTACATATAGGTACCAGTTACTAAAAAGCCTAAGGTTTTACACCAAAAACCAAAAGGTAATTTATAAATTATGATGTGTGATAAATTAAACTCTCCCAAACAATTGAGGTCCCTCAGGATAAATAAAGTATCTACCTATCTACCTACCCTACCTAGGTCTATTTCTGACAAGCTCCTAATATTCCCAATATTATTATATATAGCTACTGAAATTATGTTAACGTGTTGTGACATTTTGCATACAATACCTTAACTGGTGTTGTGGAAAAATACAAAATAGCAGGATGACTCAACAGGATGTCGAGCGGTGACCTCATGTGAGTGATCAGTTAACATTGTATTTAATGTGTGCAGAGTAATTAAAGAGAGGACTTTGACCCCTGGTGATGTGACTGTCTGAACTTATCAGAATGAGTAAGAGTCCAATGAGTAAGAGTATCAATATAAGAATGTTGATGGTAAAATTCAAAATTTCTAACAATACTTGTAACAACGTTTTATTGCATAGTGGTATGTACTCCATGCTCTGTTCATACCCTTGCCCAACCACTCGACGTCACGGTTTGTTAACTTTCCCCAGCTGTCCCTGAACGCACCACGAGTCACAACGGGAAACTGGCGCTTGTGTGCGGACCGCACCGGTAATTCTCCCCGTCGGACGCAGATTATGAGCTGAAGCAATCCCGCCGTGTTGTGATGGTTTGTGAGAAGTTGGACGGGTGAGAGGCTCCTCGTGTGTGCTGGTGTTAGATTAGTTTTAGACGTTTTGAGTGACTCTCTTGACCTAGGCTGAATTCCTCTTCTTATAATCCCCTCTGATAGTTTCAGCGACAGTCCGCTGGTTGCACAATGACACTGGTGTGTTTGAATTTTTTGCCGGAATAGCGAGACATGTGCGGCAGATAGTCTGCGTCTCGTCTCGCCCAAAGTCCGTCGGAGCCGGACATTTTTCATAGAGACAGAGACCAGAGGAAGAAGAAGAGGACGCAACATGTTTGAAGCTTCAGGGATCCCACTCATCCTGCTGGATATTACCTGTCTTATCCTCGGTATGTAAATCTCATCCAACCCTGCTGCCATCTTTTCATTTAATCTTGTTTACTTATCCGAAGTTGCAACTTATTCAATCGGTTGTACAGACACTTATTGGTATGAAGTTAAATGAGCTCTACGTTGCTTTCAATGCAAATCTAGCCACGTGATTCCTATAAACATCATATAAATACAGATTGAAAAGCCTGATGAGTCAGACAGGAAGATGGAAAAAAAGGCAGGTCCCACCCGGTGTGTGTGTTTTTTTTTTCCCAAGCTGTATTTTTAGCTCACTGTTTGGACAGTGATCATAGCAGAAATGCTTGTGGAGCTGTTGGGCTTCAACGTGGGTGCTGCAGTGATACAGCAGTAAAGGACATTTCCAGTTCTTTGATTTTTAATATAAGAAAAATCACTATACTTTATGTTACATAGAGAAGTAGAGCTCCAGAAAAATAGGAATAACATGATGTTTACAGTCGATATCTGTTTGTCTTCTTTGTCTCCAGTCGGACTTCCGTTTTTTATTCTTACACCTCAACACAACCCATTCAACCGAGGTTTCTTCTGTGATGATGAGTCCATCAGATACCCTCTCAAAGATGACACCATCTCCTACCAGCTGCTGGGAGGAGTGATGATCCCCTTCACATTGGTTGTCGTAAGTCTACATTCTTTATCATCTGTAAAATCTATGGCCTTTAAAGGTCACGTATGAAGAAGCTGGTTTGTTTGTCTTCTTGGCTTCGGTCATGGTTACCTACTGTGTCCTCTCTTCTACAGCTTGTTTGCGGCGAGTGCCTTTCTGTCTACCTGTCTCGCATCAAGAACCAAAGTTTGGGAACGAAATATGTGGCTTGTGTTTATAAAGCCGTGGGCAGCTATTTATTCGGAGCTGCTGCTAGCCAGTCTCTGACAGACATCGCCAAGTACTCCGTCGGCCGGCTGCGGCCGCATTTCCTGGCTGTGTGCAAACCCGTGTGGGATCGCATCAACTGCAAAACCGGAGGATACATCGAGAACTTCACCTGCACTGGAGACAAGTTCCTGGTAGACGAGGCCAGGTACAAACATTAAAAGGCTCTATTTAATGACATTACTTTGGGGTGCATGTGGCTTTAATTAAGCATTGATCAGTGCTGCCAGAGTGAGGAAAGAGTCCCACCAGTTAATTACAACGTGACAACACCTGTGCTAATAACTGTGCAATAACAATCATACAGTTTCCTCCAATGTATTGTAATTGACTTCATGAATTAAGCCCATCAGGACTTACGTTCACTGTCTCTTTTGTTTCTGTGTTGCAGACTGTCCTTCTACTCAGGCCATTCATCCTTCTCCATGTACTGCATGCTGTTTCTTGTAGTAAGTAAATATTTTACTACCTTCTGTGTGATCATTGAACAACATATTAGGGCTAGAGATGGCTAATTCTTATAATAAATATCTTGGTTTATTATAGCTAATTTCATAGGCTAATGCCTTAATATGTATCGTCACAGTATCTGAATGCTTTGTTGTAAATCACATGATTCTTATAAGCAGAGGCAGAAGCTACTTATACCTTTAGTCTTGTCTTTAATGTACTATAACTACTTTAAGGTATTGCACCACATGACATGTGTTTTGTCCCTGTAGCTGTACATTCATGCCAGGCTGAAGTCGAAATGGGCGAGGATGCTGCGACCCACCATCCAGTTCTTCCTGATCGCGACGGCTGTGTACGTGGGTCTGTCCCGCGTGTCCGACTACAAACATCACTGGAGCGACGTGCTCGCTGGCCTCCTGCAAGGGGGTGTCGTGGCTATTCTCACAGTAAGTTGCATCTATATGCTTCACTCCTACGCAGTCTAATGGTTAGAATTGTATTGTATTCTTTAAATTCTGCATGGTTTCTACCAGTGTGACTGAAAAGGTTGTTTTTCCACAGGTCTTCTGTGTGTCCAACTTCTTCGAGCAGCCGGTCGACCCAGTGGTGTCACAGGAGGAAGACGCTTCACACGGCAGTTTACAGGAAAGCCCTTCCAATGGGAACCACTATGGCAGCACTGACTGATACCGAGGCCTCGTAGGTTTATAAAACGGGCTTTTTCTTGTGCATTTCTTCAGCATGGTTTGCTCCCGAAGCCAAGACTGCAGCCTGCAGGCAACAGCTGCTCGCTTCAAGTGTGACCGCTAGACTTTTTATTACTGTAAGAAATGTGCACTAGGGAGGGCAGTACCTGCACTTTACTGGGATATAAAGAAGCATGCATTTCTGCAGAGGTTAAGCTAAATGCAACAGATTGTCATGGATTGGCCAGACAAAATGGAGTATGTTGGATTAATCTCAGAAAAAAGTTGATTTCTTTACAGTGTAAGCATGTTGGAAATGTGGTTACGAGTGTATATTTGTCTGATGTTGCCGTCATGAGTCAATGGAATTCCATTTGCCCAGAGTATAATGCGAGTCTGTGTGCTCACTGCAAGCAGGCTTGTAGCGGGCCGGCACCTGTGACTAAGAAAACCTGGACTGTCCTTAAACCGAGAAACAGAGACTGAACTCAGAAATAATATATTTCATGTTCATTTTTGCCTTAGATTGTTGCTGCTGCCTGCTGTTAAATCCCCCCCCCCCCCCCCCCCCCCCCCCC
>CAAKHC010017751.1:0-47391 GCA_901007825.1 Macroramphosus scolopax | reverse complement strand
TAAATCCCCCCCCCCCCACCCCCCCATGTCTTTTCATGTGCTGTGATTTTATTATACATACAATGGATTGTTTTTTACAGTTTGTACGACGCTTGTGATGTTTTTGGTCCACGCAGAAGCTTTAAACCATGTTTCTTAAAGCAGTATTGGGAAAATGTGACAAATAAAAGAGCTCCGTTTTACTACGTTGTTAAAAAGATGGGGAGAGGTTTCTGGGCACTTTGTCCGTAAAGATCTCCAGGCAGCTCTCATGCATGGTGAAAGCGGCTGCTTTCACATTAAGTGTAGACTTGTGCACTGCAGAAGAAAAGGGTGGATACTGCAGAGCAAGGTGGCATTAAGGAAGAGAAACTACAGTAAGAGCATGACTCAGAAAACCAAAGCTTTCAAGAGTTGTCAGTGGTGAGACAACATGGGTTAGGTCATCCTAACACCATATCCATAGAAACCACTTGCATGAAAATATAAGGAAAACACATTTTTTTTGCTCTATATATGTTGACAGTCAGCACATTAACCAGCAAACGAACCACTTCCTTGTCAGAAGCTGAGGTCAGTTTGTCTTCAGAGGAAAGTGTGTGTCAGCAGACAGGAGCAGATCCTCTCCTGCTAATAGCAGTTGAGAGCTATGCATCTTCTTTAGGGTCGAAATCATTTTAAACTGACTTAGAGAATCAGGCTGAAGAGAAGTCTAAGTGTTGTAACTAGCTCCTGTTCATTGCTTGTTCTATGATCTCGAACATGTTCAGGCAGACGTTGCACTTGCGCTCATTTCAGCCATCCTGTGACTGAGACCAGTCATTAGCAGGCGTAAGTGTGGTGAGTCACTGGTCTGGCCAACATCCTTAATGTGAAGCACATCCGTATGTGAAGGGACATAACTCTCTTCCAGCGGCCGGTCGATAGCGTGGCTTTACACAAACCAGCGAAAACAGGAATAATCTCCACAGACATCACATAATGAGGAGGAGGAGGAGGAGGAACCGTACTGGACACAAAAGAGGATGCTGTTGTTGTAATTTTGGGAATGTGTCGATACATTTAGGTATTCAATAAGAGAAAATTCGCCGTATTGACTAAACTGTGTTGATCATGCAAAGCAAAATTGATTTAGAACTAAAACAGAAGTCTTTCTGTTCCAACACACAGTACTGTTTAAGGGCAATTTGCTCTCCAAGCAGTTTAATTTTAAACCACTATTTCCATTATGTTGCTCATCTTGTTGTAGCAGGTACGATGTCTGTAATTGGACGGCTCATGTTGTCTGTAGCGTCACAGAGCTCTCTTTTGTTGTCACGTTGACCTCGACAATAGTCCTTATTGACAGCAGCTCCATTCACTCTCTGTCACATGTCTGACTTTATTTCGCCAGGCAGGGATGCCTCTGCAGACCCAAGCAAGACAGAATGTAGTGTGCAATAGGAGCGACCGCTAAATAATGATCTTGTGTCTCAAATGAATTCCACAACACAGCCCTGGCTTTTCGCAGTCCATTTATCATGAGATCGACCCTTCAACTCTCATGGTGATGCATTTCTGTCTTTAGTTCCTGTTTAGAGGAAGACAATCAGACGTAGAAAAGAGAAGCAGACCACTGGAGAGAAGAGGAAACAATATGGAAACTGAGAGATGAAGGGTAAACAAAAAAAGTGTCTTCCAGCAACTGATCCCTCATGAGAAAAGAATAAAATCCACATTATCATGCATGTTGGTACTTGGGGTGAAAAGACAAATGATTATTGTCAACATTAGTAAATATCATTGTTCTGATGTGAAGCACTACAGCAGGTTTACTCTCTTATGCTGTTCCTGTTGGGGCTGTTGTAAAACTAGAGCTAAAGTCAACCACCAACATGTGACTCCTGCTGCAGATGCCTCTACTGATACAATACATCAGTGTACTCATGTTGCCCCCTACTGGACACAGAGGCTGAACAACATGTGACCTTCAATGTGTAGTGACCAGCTATACTCGATGACCGCAACAGCATGAAACAAATATAAATGGGATATTTTCTCACAATCATCAGTGAAGGAAAGCAGCGAAGTACATGAACTCTATTACAGTACTTTAAAGGAGTATTTCCACTTTTTTCTTCGACTCAATTACATTTCAGATTGAAATAATTTACTTTCTACTTGACATTTTGACTTAGATACATTCTAGATCATGACTTTATAAGCCAATATGCAAAGCCCAGTTATGGTGTGAATATCTGGATGAAAGCTGCATCATGCATACCTGAATTAAACTAGTTCAAACTAGCTGCACCTGCAGAAGCTACATCAGTTACATGCAGTTTACACACACCGATGCATTCGGGGTTATAATCTAATGTCATAAAACGTCAGACAGACTAAAGTACCATGTTTCATAAAAATAGATTTTTAAAGTGTTTCAGAGCATGGTCTTATGACAGAATACAAAATTCACTTAACTTTTGAGTGGCAAAAAAAGTTTATTCCCATCATATCGAACATTCCAGCCCATCAATACAGTTTAGAGATGATGCTCACACACTTCACTCCTTAAATACTCAAAACAAACAGCGAGGAGCAGAACAGACAGTCGGGACAAATCTGACCTGGAAGTCATTTGCCCACATTTATACAATCCTCTGAACTCATTGCAGTGAACAGCAGGACTCATGTCACATTTGTACTTTGATGCTCTGAATGACATGAACATCCAAAAACACACGTTATGTTTGTTTCTTCTTATTAATCTTCTACTCGTGAAATCTGCTCTGAGGACACAGGCCTAAACACTGAACTTATTGTACACAATCACGAGATTTTACAACTCAGTGGCTTTGTAAAATTTTATTTGGAGAAATCTGTACATGGAGGTGTTGGCCTTCAGTGTGTTAACATATATAAGCATGATGGGGAGACAGACAGGAGGCTCACTGAAGATCAAGAGAAGTGCTTTCCATTTACTCAAAACTGGACAGGAAGGTCAATACAATCTGCTTCAGTTTAGCGTCTGATGCCTCTGAGATCTGGCCGTCAGCCCTGAGAGAGAGAGAAACAAGGTCAACTCGATTACCACATCTGTAAACTCTAAGTCAGTAACTTGTGACTACTATGAAATCTGTCTTACCTGATTGCTGCGAGCAAATCCTGGTGCTGGCTGAGGACGTGCTGTAGGAAAGCCTTCTCGAACTTTGTGATCTTGCTGGGCTCCATCTTGTCCAAGTGGCCCCTGACACCAGCGTAGATGACTGTCACCTGCTCCTCGATGGCCATGGGAGCTAAAGGACAGGTGGAAGGCAGGTTTCAGGGGTCTGATTTAGCCAATTTAAAAAACAAGTGACCTAGTGTAGCTGTTGTACGACTCTACAATCAAAACTCCTTAGACAAAGTGTACACCAGACAACACTTACAGTACTGTCCCTGCTTGAGCAGTTCAGTGAGCCTGACGCCCCTGTTAAGGAGCTGCTGTGTGGCAGCGTCCAGGTCAGAGCCGAACTGGGCGAAAGCAGCCACCTCACGGTACTGAGCCAGCTCCAACTTCATGGTACCGGCCACCTGCAATGTAAAACAAAGTGTTCAAGATCTAAGATTGTGGCCCTTTTGCCCTAAAGCCAACTTGAAAACTAAGCGTCCAGGTCTTCTTAAAAACAAATGAGGTTTTTACCTGCTTCATGGCTCTAGTCTGGGCAGCAGAGCCGACTCTGGACACAGACAGACCCACATTGATGGCTGGGCGGATACCCTTGTAGAACAGCTCAGTCTCCAAGAAGATCTACAGCAGACAGAAGAAGACAGCCAATACATCAGCTATGCAATATTGAATGCATTTATGAATCCACAACAAGAAAACTGGGATTGATGAAGACAACTTGTGGACGTACCTGTCCGTCTGTGATGGAGATGACATTGGTGGGGATGTAGGCCGACACGTCACCAGCCTGGGTCTCAATGACGGGGAGAGCAGTGAGGGAACCGCCTCCAAAGTTGTCGTTCATCTTGGCAGCTCTCTCCAGCAGACGGGAGTGCAGGTAGAACACATCACCGGGGTAGGCCTCACGACCAGGGGGACGACGCAGCAGCAGGGACATCTGACGGTAGGCAACAGCCTGAGAGGAAAGAGGGAAAAAATTACTTACTTTATACTTATACTATTTTTAGTACTACGTCCATAAATGTTTTTTTTATGAAAAGTTAAGCCAATATTTCAATTTTTTACATCATTCCTCACCTGCTTGGACAGATCATCATAGATGATCAGTGCGTGCTTGCCGTTGTCTCTGAAGTACTCTCCCATGGAGCAGCCAGAGTACGGGGCCAGGTACTGCAGGGGAGCAGCATCAGAGGCAGTGGCAGAGACAACGATGGTGTACTTCATGGCATCGGCATCAGTCAGCCTCTTCACCAGCTGAGCCACTGTGGACCTCTTCTGTCCAATGGCAACGTAGATGCAGTACAGCTTCTTCTTCTCATCGGTTCCGTCATTGAAACGCTTCTGGTTGATGATTGTGTCAATGGCGATGGCAGTTTTGCTGTAGGATAATATATTTGCAAGTATGGTCACCAACTTTGGTCCAACTAGTTTTTAGCATTGCTGTCAGAAGGACAACTTCAGGAAACCCTTCTTCAAGCTTCCTCGATGTGTGCAATGGTTGTCTTACCCAGTCTGTCTGTCACCAATGATCAGCTCACGCTGGCCTCTGCCAATGGGCACCAGGCTGTCCACAGCCTTGATTCCAGTCTGCATGGGCTCCCTCACAGAGATACGGGGGATGATACCAGGGGCCTTCAGACCTACACGCCTACGCTCGTTGGAACCCAGGGGGCCCTTAGAATAAAAAAACAAACAGATAAAGATAATCCATGCTGAAAAGTATTAAGGGATCATAAAAGTATTTCAATGTCACTCAATTTCTATTTTTTTTGTTGTTGATATTATTAAATAAACTGGATGAGTATGCTTTTAGGGACAAGAACAATTCCTCTCAACGACACCGTTGATTGGATATATTGATGAAAGGTTAAATACCATCATTTAAACAGGGACTACCTAGAAATCATGTCGTATTAATAGTTCCAACTAGGGTTTCCCATTTTTTGCAACAGAAATGATAACAGTGGCTTAAATAACCTTTCCATCGATGGCGTTTCCCAAAGCATCCACTACACGGCCAAGCAGCTCCTGACCAACAGGGACATCCACGATGGCACCAGTCCTCTTCACAATATCACCCTCTTTGATCAGTTTGTCATTACCAAACACCACAACACCAACGTTGTCAGGCTCCAAGTTCAGAGACATGCCCTGGAGGATTAAAAAAACCAGCTTGTTAACAGAAGAACTATACTATTCTCAATTTTTTGGTTTCGGAAAAGGGTACAAAATGTTTAATGTTGGCCATCGGTCTTCTGAAGAAGACAGAACTCATTAATTTGTAAGATTTATCATCGCAAGGATGTTAGTATATTTTTGTCTGCAAGTTTTTAACTATCTTGTCGACATTGATGTTTTAAATTGTCCTTTCAAACATACTTTCAATCCAGAGGAAAACTCCACCATCTCTTCTGCCTGGACATTCCTCAGCCCATAAACTCTGGCAATACCATCACCGATTGACAGCACACGTCCCGTCTCCTCCAAGTCTGCAGAAGTGTCAGCTCCCAAGATCTTCTCCTCCAGGATTGAGGACACCTCCGCTGTGCCTTAGGAACAAAAAAAAAAAAATTTAAATGTTGCTTGGATAGAAATCATTAAACATGTTCAGTTTTACATTCATATTAGAGATATGAAACAAAATGTATAGTTTGACAATTATTTTACAAGTTCCTGACCGTTTGTCATTCGCTGAAACACAAGCAATTATCTATGATTTCATAGATCATGCCTTTAATTCCATCTTTCGTTAACTTTTAGCAGGTAGGCTAAACATTTAACCCTTACAATTGCAAGTATGAATGTCCAAGGATGTTTTGACAAATAGGCAAACCTGCAGAGTCAATTTGACATGTCAAGGCTCTTGAAACATGGTACAAATAATGACCTTCAATCACCTCTACATACAGGCTCAAAGTGTGAAGAATTGTCCTTCTCCGGTAATGTTTTTGGCTCTCTTACCTGTCTTCTGCAGCCATGGTCTGTGCGTGTGGAGGTGGTTGACCCCAACACAGGCAACCGGCAAAGCCTTGGACACCTGAATTTTATGACAGTTGACTTTAGATACACACTGATTTCAAATAAAAGCAAAAAAATATGTTGCACCGACAGTCAATTAAGCTTGAACACTAAAGGCTGAGCCAATGCATAGCTGTGCAGCACGAAGGACGAGCGCTGTCAGGCTTTCTGACCTTCAGAGCGTGGCTGAATGAGCCAGTAGCTAGTAGCTAGCTTTAGCTTGGGTGCTATCTTTAGCAATGCTTTAAGCAGGACGACGACTGCTGTTCCACAAGGGCAACTTCAGGAAACATTTTTAATTAGACAATTATCATGTTACAATCGCGTCTCGTGCATTAAACCAATTCGGTGGCTATTAGAAGTTGATAAGTTAGCTAGCGGCCTGTCACGTTAACGTTAAGATAACGTTACCCTTCAAGCCCACAAAGTTTATGCGAAAATTTAGTAAAGCAGCAGCAAAACCTCCAACAAACGTAGATTGTTTAGATGAAGTACTTACAAATCCAGCCCTTCTTGGCAGGGATCTGGCCAAAGCTGCTGCAACTCTGACGGATAACATTTTCTTGGGTAGCTAATGACCTGTCCTCCACCACTAGCGGCTGCGACCTGCCTGGGAGTGAATGTAATGGCTGAATGAAGTCTTCTTCTATTTATGTGTCACTGCTGTTTTTTGGGGGGCCTTTAGCAACACTGCCACCTGTTGTCGGTGACATGTTACTGCATGGAACGAGCAATCACAACCTGTAAGTTTTCAGCAGAGGTGAACTCATCACAGAAACCACTTAGTAATGCACCACCATTTAAATATAGTGAGATATAATATTCACAAGCACTGTTAAAGTAAAGACGAAATACAGTCAATGATGCTGTAAATATCAGCACGGTTGCTTTCAAACCCCTTCCTGAATATCTTGAACTTAGCAAACGGTCCCAAAAAAACAGGGTCTCTCTGCAGAGCACAATAGAGAGAGATGTGCTGAGGCTGAAGCCACCTAATATCATTCTTTGTGGGATTGAATCAGTAACCTTCAGTGCTCCTCAATAACAATGTGGCATGAAATGGCTTGGCAGAAGGTAAAAAGAGGGGTTGTTCGTCAGGGTAAAGCTAATAGGCTCATTTTATACATCTACGGAATAAGGAATACAAGTTTCCTGAATAGGTTTTTGGCATTATAAAATATTAATTGAGATGTTAAAAGTGACCAGAATCAACATTTCTGTGTGGAGTTTGTGTGTTTTCCTCATGTCTCTGTGGGTTTTCCCCGGGTGCTCTGGTTTCCTCCCACAAACCAAAAACATGTAGTTAACTTAATTGGAAACTATAAAGTCCCCCCAGGTACAGATGTGAGTGTAAATGGTTGTCTGTCTCTCTGTGTCAGCCCTGTTACTGGAGATCTGTTTAGTGTGTACCTTGCCTCTCGCTCAATGTCAGCTCGGATTGGCTCCAGCTCCGTTACCAATACAGGATAAGTGGTACGGAGCATGAATGAAATGATTGTGCATTAAAGAGCAGAAACTGAGATGGTGATGTGCTGTAATGTATTCAATGGCAGATATCTGCACAAATGCTCTGAGATGTACAATTTGTCCTTTTCCACATTGGAACTTAAGCACAATAAACGGACAGGCGTCTATGATGTGCGAGAAGGATGACAGGCTGATACACAGGAGCTATTTATAATGTAATGTAAAAAATGTGAACAAAATTGTATGTGAAAAATTTGACAATTAGAAGCTAATACACTAACAATCAATCATTTACTTTTGTCCGAAAATAATTCACTGTCAATCATAATCTCAAATAGCTCCTTCAATATTTAAGTCAAATTGAAATTTTCCTTTTTTTGTAAACTTTTTTTTTTATTTAAAATTTTATGATTTGGGCATTCTGTGACGAGTTCCACAGCCACTTAATGACAATACGGAAATGAAATGAATATGGGAAATGTAGGAGCTTGATCCACAATGGACGACAAAAGTCCAAATATATAAATGTTTCCTGCTTCCAATTTGACCTTTCTAGTTTAGATCAGTTTTCTACGAGTCCCTCAACGTAATGCAAGTGCAACATACATGAATTATTTTCTGCCACTTCCGTGCTACTGATTTTCAATGCATGGCTTACAGATCAACAAGAGGGAAGGGAAAAGAAGCAGTTTATTTATCAAGATCAGTTGACATGTTTGTTTACAGTAGGTTAACCTAGAGGCACCTTCAGCTGTGGTATGAAGCGTTGCAACATCGCCCTCCTTCGTGTCGGACATCAAATTGCACGTCTGATTTTGTCAACGACAACCAGGCGAGTTAGACAGTCGTTTGGTTTGGTTTGCCTGTAGTGCTAGCCAGCCAGCTACAACCAACCGCCTGAATGTAGATCCGCATGGGCTGCTACTCCTCTAAATCTTCAAATAACCCAGCCGAGGCGTA
Source organism: Macroramphosus scolopax (assembly GCA_901007825.1). Classification (NCBI taxonomy): domain Eukaryota; kingdom Metazoa; phylum Chordata; class Actinopteri; order Syngnathiformes; family Centriscidae; genus Macroramphosus; species Macroramphosus scolopax. The sequence continues at coordinate 38,819 of CAAKHC010017751.1, read as the reverse complement.
AGGATCCCAGGATGGTGTTAGTGCATGTCGGATACCTGGTTCTTCCTGTATTCGGCTCAGTAAGAAACAGAGGTACGGTGTTAATATTCATATCGATCCAAAACATGTGCCCTGTTTATCTTAATATTCACTGCAGCTGTTGGCTAACGTTAGCTAGCTCGAGCTCAGCCATTGGGTTAGCTTGCGTTAACTAGCTTAAAGTTTTCGCTCAATTTATTCGCGAACCCGCTCGAAACGTGATTCTTCTAAAGCTCGTATTAGTTGATAATGGGTATACACAACCAAATTAAGAGGCTTTGCCGGTTTTAATTGCCTTCAATATAATTACAATTTACGGCCGCTAAAGATAAGCTAACTGGCTCGCTGGTTCAGGCTATATCTTGAAGCGGAATCGTTTCTCACAAAGGGTTCCACATGCATCAGGCGTCCAAAAATAACGTTATGCTAATTGAAAAACACATTCCTCAACAGTAACACATGCCGTTCAACATCAATCTAAGATATATGCTTATTCTTATTTCGTTTATTAACATAACATTACGATACATAGCTTTCTGTCCAGGCGCCACCGTGTATTTGCACTGTAAAATACCGCAAAATAGACGTAGCCTCCCGAGCCAGTCAGCTTATCTGTGCCTGGGTGATGTCATTTGAAGATCATCTGCTTTGGCTAGCACTCGTTGCTTCACATTCAGCGATTTTAGTAATTACGATTATTTTCAATCCGCTCAAGATGTAGTTAATAAATGACCAATTGACCATCGATCGTCGGTTTCCGAACCATCCATTAATCATTCACCTTTACTGTTATTTGCGATTTGGCAATTCAGCAGCTGTTTGTTTGTAGCTGCCGAACTGCATAAAGACCCGAGTATGCGGTCATAGTTAAACAATGATAAAGCTACAGTGTAACATTAATTTCATAACAGTGGCATCAGTGATTTCATTGTGCTTTTATTTCTGTTCTTATTTCCCTGTTTCATAGTATGGAGGCTGGCTCTACATTCTGCATTTATCAGATCTTTGTCGTCCCCCCCATTGTGTAGCTAATGATCATCTGCTGCTGTGTGGTGTGGCGTGGCCTCTGCCTGTTCTCTGCATTTAGCTGTATTGTGAATCCCTTCTTCATTTCCTCTTTCCATCAGAAGACGACATTGGTATTAAAAAGCACCCCTCCCAAGATGTATTCAGCCATAGACTTTCCATGTTAAGCAGACTAAAAAAAAAATAACATCTAGAACAGAGCACCTTTTGTCTTTTTTCTGTCAAGTTGCTGTAGCACTGAGTAAACATTTTAGCTCCTTTTTTAGATATCAGTTGAATGTCATTGTGTACCTCCCATCCAGTCTTGATAGACAACATGCTGTAAATTCCTGTAAAGTGGATACATTTTGCATGATCTCAAAAACTGCACTGCATTGTTGAACACCAGAATTCGGCTCATCCTCTTTCTCTTCACACAAGGTGCAGTGTACATGAGTAAAGTAAAGCTCTAATTTGGGGGTGGGGGGGATTTAAATTGGAACCATATGCTCACCATTTCTGCTGTTATACTAAGCACTGGGGTTAACTAAACGTACACTGCACCTGCACACAACAACCTGCCATAACTGTCTCCATTTTTGTGTAGTCCTTTTGTTCCCTTTGCAAATTTCGAGCTGTGAATCACACTGAATTGTTGTGGGCTTTTTGCCCTTTTCAAACATGCCCACTGGTGGTTCATCACTTCCCAAATTTCCCAACTAACAAGGCCAAAATGCTATCCATTTCACAGGGATGCCTATTTTCCTGCACTGCTAAAGAGATCCTCTATTAGTAATAACGTCTTTATTGTTTGGTTGTGGTCTCTCTTTACCTTTTGTTCTGGTAATAGTACTTTCAATGCATGGTCACATTTATGAATCATAATTTTTGTTTTTTGTTTTTCTACATTGACTAGTAAAAATCCAATGTTATCTTTCTGTAGTAAAGATGTACCCTGCTGTACTGGAATCATGTGCTGTAGCCAACACGTCTGCTCATTGGATGCCGCTTTTGTTCTTTTTAACCCTATATGGAGCATGGTGGGCCTGGCCTTCAGTCTATGTTGTTTATTTTTGTTGCATGGATTTATTATAATATTACAAACCAACAAAAAAGAAAACACAAATTACACATTACTAATATTTTTCAATAAAGAATATAGTGTTTTTCCTAACCTTCAGTGTGCTTCTTGCTGATTTCCATTTATTGTCTTCCCTCTCCCTTGTCCCTACCTTACCCCCCTTCCACCCCCACCCACAACCACCTCCTCTCCCGCTGTGACAAAGATAGATGATTTCCACGCTTCCTCCATCACAGGGCCTGAATGATTCTATCTGCTGTCATTCATGGTGATCGTTTCACTGAGATGTTTGAAAACGCAGTGTGCTACTTACATTCTAGTCTTAAGCCTTTGACCCACGGCAGCAAGGTCATTTCTTGTCTGCCTGGCTTTAGTGACGAGGTGTCAAGCTGAAAATATTGCTGGAAAAACATCCCATTGATCTGTCTGGGTGTGTTTTAAAGTTGTACTGCGTTTTCAAGCGTACTTCTAGTAAATGCAATGTAGACTGCCTATTTGTGGTGATTTAAAAAAGAAAAAAAAATCTCCTTTCGACATCAGAATCGTCATGTATTTTACACTGTCAAAGCAGATTTAGCTGCATCTTTTTCTACAAGTACTGCCCGATTTAAACTACACTGGTAGGCTTGTGTAAAATCCACGGTTTCCATAATGGAGCTCAGTATGTCGAATCTCGGTCCTCTGCAGGGCTTCCATTAGCTGAGATTTACTCAAAGGTTTTAACCACGGCTAAATTTGTTATTGCCAGTCCTTAATCAAAAAGGTCTTTCGAAGCCTGGATGCTGTATTAAAACACACTAAACCACAGTACAAGTCAGCCTGTCTTTTTCTCCCTGTTGAGTCTTGACAGCAGTCTGTTGACTGCATTTGCCAAATATCTGTGGTTGGGTAGAGTAAAAGAAAGCATTCAAGCTATTTCCTCTTCTAATGTTCATAAGGGAGAGAATCACCTAGAGCTGTGCTGCATGTGTGAGACAAAGATACAGTAAGTCTCTAAGTGAAATACTGTAAATTTCCTTGTCTGGTTTAATTTTTAAGAAGGAAATAATTGTTCTCTAAAGTCTTAGGATAGATGTACAGTTCCTTTTTTAAAGTTTATTGTACAAACAGGCGCCAATGGGGTTCACCCTGACTGCACTGACTCACTGTCAGCTGCAAAATCTAGAAAGAAAATGATTTACTGATAGTTGCAGCCTTCATCTTTTTCCGATCATCTTCCCTTGTATGCGATTCAGAAGACCGGGACACGAACCAGAAATGTCCGAAATGAAATTGATGAAATGAAAGCTCACGTTTTGTGTGCAGGAGCAAAAAAAAAAAAATTTCATTTTCATGGTACTTGTGGTAACCATCATTTTCCCACCCCCACAGAAGTATTTTTCACCATAGGTAAGAGGAAGGGCTTCATTAACATGTTATATCACACACACACTGACACCACATTTCACCCACAATTAATTCCAGCTAATTTCTCGCCTCAGGTACCTGACAACTTCTCCTTATCCTCCACAGGATCCCATTTCAACCGGCAACAGCAACAGCAGCAGCACAGCCATGCTACCTCTTGCCGGCACTTCCAGTTAGGTCCTCAGGCTCCGCTGCCCATGGACTTCCCCATGCCCCACCCAGGGCAGCCACAGTCAGGCATTAACCCACACCTGGCCCCTCCCGGTCACCAGCATGGCCCTCCGCTCCACCCGCCCCTCAACCCCCTGCCCACTCCGCAGTTCCAGGACATCCCTGCCCCTCCCTTCCTACCTCAGGCATTACACCAGCAATACCTCCTCCAGCAGCAGATCCTCGAGGCCCAGCACCGACACATCCTGCCACCCTCCAGGTACCATCACAGTTGTGCAGGGAAATAAACAACAATAAAAATGAAGCATACAGCATATTTACAAAAGTTTCCCAACTGACATCAATGAGTAGGTATAGACATCTTTATAAGGATATACCCAAATGATTGGTGGTTTGTTTCAGTAGACGCACCTCAGAGAGAGTTCCTCACCAGCCTCACAGATTGCGGCCTGGCTATGAATTTGCCCCCCCTCTTCATGTCCCTCCTCAGCCTGTTGTGCAGCAGCCCCGCTACCTAGCTGAGGGCACAGACTGGTAAGAATTGAATTCTTTTCATCCTCTAAGAAGCCCTACAAGGCCAAAAAGCATGGCAAAGCATGTCCAAAGAATACTAGGATCATATGACCCTGGGTTATTTGGGGTCCTAGGAAGCAACTGATATATAGATAATATACAACAGAACTACTATCTGTTCTTTTTTTAAAGACCGTAATGGAAAACTTTGAGACCATAAGAAGCACAACAAATGATTCAACCCTGAAAATGTGGACAGGATTCTGTACTGCTCCAGAAATAACAGGACAGAAGTAGTAAAACATTTAACAGGCTGCCTGTACAGGACATACCGTCACCAACCTGAGTCAGCTGCACCACTTTAACACCACCTGCTGCTGTTAAGAGTGTGTGAAAACCACTTGGCAAGTGTGCAGGAAAGTCTAAACAAAGAACATGAATGGATAAATACCCAACTTCTGTCGCTTCCCTGTGGGAGTTTTACAAATCTGACAAGAATCGACTGTCAAAAGCAAAAAAAATTCAGAATCTGTTTTTTTTAATGAGAAAAAATATTTTCTGCACAAAATTCACTTTAAAATCCTTTCAAGTGAACACATTTGAGAAAAGTGTCTTCAGTCCTCAGTTGTTATGGAACCAGGTATTACTGTGACTGTGAAGGGATGTGTTGCTGTGTAGTAATCTGCTGTATTACAAGACAGTTTTCTAGAAAAATGATACAATATTGACTTGCTTTCTTTTTGGGTGTCTGTCCAGGGATCTAAGTGTTGATGCTGGACTGCCCCCCCACCAGTACCACATCCACCCGCTGCCGCAACACTATCAGCACTACCTGACCTCTCCTAGGATGCACCACTTCCCTAGAAACAATGCCTCAACTCAAGTGGTGAGCCCTCCGTCTTAGTACAATCAATCCTGTTTGTCTCTTTGAACTCCCAGCCGTTCTCAGCTGGGTTGCTCCCATTAATCCCAATATTCAGCGATTGAGGATGACCCGCGGTTCTGTTCCTTTGATCTCCGCTGACGCCAGCTTCTTTTATCTGTCGTCTCCCAGGTTGTTCATGAGATCAGAAACTACCCATATCCCCAGCTGCACTTGCTGGCTCTGCAGAGTCTCAACCCCTCCCGCCACGCGTCGGCTGTCAGGGAGAGCTACGAGGTCCGTGCTGCTACTTCCTCTACCTCTCAGCAGACACGCCACTCCACACTAATTTATCATTGTTTCTCTGTGACCAAAGCTCTGGATAGGCCGGAGTGTGTAACTGGTTTTCCTATTTCCAATTAGTCCGTGTTCCAGATGCCTGAAACGGTGCAGCTGCCTTTAATCTCATGTCATTAGAATTCATTCGAACAAGATGCTATTGTTTCCTGGACACGTCTTTCCTGTTCCATGAAGCACACATTTTACTGTTTTATATCAGGATACTCTGCACTTGTTTTGTTTTTTCATGCAGATCTGTTCTGTAAACAATTATTTTAGTTAGCAATTAGAAAAATGCACTTTTCTATCCGAACCTCATGTTGTTCCCTCTGCAGGAGCTGCTGCAGCTTGAGGACAGACTGGGCAGTGTAAACCGTGGAGCGGTCCAGACCACCATAGAGAGATTCACCTTCCCCCATAAGTACAAAAAGGTAATCCAGGTGACTTTTTACCTGCTTGGCCAGATGTTGTTTTTCATGTTGTGTGGTACAAACGAAGCATTCGGGAAGAAACGAGTTGCATTTGATGAGGAAGAATGGATGAGAAAAAGGCAGCATAGAGTTGAAGGGATGAAAGATGGAAGGCAAGAGTGTAATGGGGAGGAGGGGGGGGGTCACAACTCTCACAGTGGTTTAAAGGTCAAACTAATTTCCCTCAGCATATTAGTGAGATAAGTCTGCAGTGTGCAAGGCGAGGGATGACTCATTCCGCCGTCTGCAGATATGTGAGTGGAATAAATTTTAATAACCGTCTATAGTGAATATGACCCAAATACTTGGGGAAGAAAATTCAGATAAATTGGCACAGAGTGAGGAGAAGTAATTGAGTCTTTCCATTTGATGTCTATTTTTCTTGATTAGGTGACACTTTTCCTCCCGTGTTCGGTGACTCAGAGACACCCTTTGGCGTCAACACAGCAGCCCCAACACACAGCTGCAAGACACGCGTAAATAATTAAAGTCTGCTTCCTTTTGTGTGTGCGTGGCTCCCTCTGCAGAGAATACCCCAGGACCTGAAGGTGTTTCTGGATGACGAGGAGCTGGACACTGACGAGAAGTGCACCATCTGTCTGTCAATGTTGGAGGATGGAGAGGATGTCAGGTACCGTACTGCCATGTTGTGCTTGTTATGCAGATGTGAACAGACCCGGTTGTCTCCTGGGAGATAAATTAGTTTCACCTGTCCCGCTCCTCTGAAAATAATGATTTTCTCTAAATCCAATTACATGTGGTAAATCTGTTGGTCTCCCTTTGTGTATCTTGCCTGGGGAGGTTTTTGGTGGATATCACGGAATGTCTCCTTTGCTTGTTGTGTTTGTTTTTGCAGCCAACCTCAACAATGCTGTGGACTTTGACACAATGATGTGACCAAACTTTACTCGTGAGGCTGTTTTCTCAAAGTCGGTGGTGTACTTGACTTTAAATGCCCTCTTCTGTGTCTTTAGGAGATTACCCTGTATGCACCTCTTCCACCAGGCGTGTGTGGACCAGTGGCTGGCCACCAGCAGGAAATGCCCCATATGCAGAGTGGACATTGAGACCCAGCTGACCCCCGATAGTTGATAGCTCCTGTTGACTCCTGCAGCTTGGATCTGGTCTCATAATTCTCCATCGCCTCCCCTCTGGGGTAGGCTCTGCCAAACACCCCTCTCCCCCTCTGCGTCACTCAGCCTGCCCTCTGAGACAGCTGTTGCAGAGGGCTCAACAAAGCACACTCACCTACAACACAACCAGGGATGGGGTTGATGCATAGATATGTGGCTGGACTGAAGGTTGGTTGAATGGACTTACTGGATGTAAAAGGTAGGATCGGACATGTGTCGACAGATGTGCTGAGGCTTCACAAGATTCTGTCATTGTGTACATTTATCCATATAATAGACACCAACCTGGCCAGCTTGGGTGGCATATTAAAGCCATTTCTCTGCCACAACGTCTGACCCCCTTCCCAAGGCCTGTGAAAAATCCTTTAGGATGCACTCTGCTCAAGCCCTCAGCACATCTGTACAGAACATTATCAAATGATTAGCATGAGGTTGTTTGGTGTGAACCTTTGTAGCTGAACGCTTGTGGTGTAATGGAGTATAGTACTGAATAAGTATTTACAGAGTAACAGTGTTGTGTAGCAATCAAAAGCCTTTCCGCTTTGAGAATATGTTTGTCAAAAATAAACCTACAGAGAGGGTGAAAAACAGCGCTGAGAATATTCAGCGTGTTACATCTTCACAGGCGACGAGGGACGAGCTAGTTGTGTATAAAGGCCAAAAACACCCCTCTGTCTTGTCTAACATGGTTTTGGATTTACAGTTAGTAGATGCCATCAGAGTTGATGCTAAACCCGCTGACTGCAGGCATGGCTTCCAGTGATCTGTGTAGTGTCGTAGTTGGGCTTCTATAATCTAGAGCAGAGGCCTCAGATGTGCATGCTGTATGGCAGGCTTGGGCTGTGTCGTTATTGTGGAGCAATAGAAGCAGGGACTGTGTCTGTGCATGTGAACCGTATACTATGACGATCCCACTCATTCACACAGGAGGACAAGAATGCACCTAAAAAAAAACAACCCTTCCCCACATCTCCCCCCAACTCATCTTAAGTAGACCAAAGTTGCTCTTAGACGCCGATCTCAGACCAATGTAGCATTTTCTCTCCTAACGTTCCTGGTTAAGATTCAGAGAGCTGCTAGCAGGTCTGTGTCTAACAGCAACTCCTCTCTGTTGCCTCACTCATGGCATGATCATGAGAGGCCGGCATGGGGCGAGAGGACGCAGTGCCTGAGTGCTGCCATTGGAGAGAATCAAATCTGACATTTGTATTACCTATTACCAGAACCTTATTGCCTATCGAACAAGCACATGTGATTTTCTACATACAGGGAATCGCCTCTGTTGTGTCTCGGCTCCTCTCATTTCAATCTAAGTTGCTGCCACTGTTTGATGACAGAGTGTCTGGTGTTACAGGGACAAAAAAAAAAAAAAAATACAAACTGGTTTGCCTGTGATATGTGCTAGAATGTGTACGACTGCACCGCCCTCCCCTCCCTCCCCCATGGTAGTAGTGTATGGTATTGCTAGAATAACTGCGATATGTTCAGCCGTAGAAGCTGTGTTCTCCGTATCATGCATGAACCATGTCGGCGTAGTTCACTCACAGGAGGGTGAAAGGGATTAAAAGCCATCCATTTGAAAAATACCAAACAATTCTTCTTAACGTTGCGTTCTGATTTCATTTCAATTGTCGTTTTTTAATTCTCGCCATTTGCTTTTCCTTTTCATTTCTCGTGTGTTTAGCTCACATGCCGTGACGGACGCGGCACTAATATGCCTCGTCCTCGTCCATTTTTAACCATAGTGAAGAAAAAGCTGCAACGCTGCAAAAAACATATTTATTGTTGTTTTAATGTAGCTTGTGTTTTGTAAATGCACTATAATATGGAGTTGCCTGATTTTTTGGTTTGGTGGTGTGGGTTCTTCTTGTCCTAGATTTTTGTGTTTCCGTTCAGTTACAAGTATTTTCATGCTTCCCTGTGTATTATTGGAGGGTAACTTGACTGTTTGTGTTGCGTTTTTTTTTTTCTTCGTTATTTCTTTTCTGTATGAAACCTCCATCCAAAAAACTACAGATGGATGAAAAATGGAGGTTTTTTGCTAGTTCACATAGAATGCTGTGATTTAAAGATGCCTTAAGTATTTAACAATCATTATTTATTACTAACTGTAGCTAGCTAGCTATTGTGGTGGAATATTTAATGTCTCTATCTCATAACTTTGCAATTTAATCAATATATTTATTTAAGATAACACAAAATATTAAAAAAAAAAAGAATACCTCATTATGCATTGGTGGGTGGGGATGCTTCTGCATGCCGTCTGTGTTTTCCTTTTTTTTTTTTCAAAGGAGAAAAAAAACTTGTTGAGATATTGACTTGGGTTGTTCCCAACACACGTTTTAGCCAGCATGGTGCTGTTGATCTGGATTACATTCCATTCATGCCATCTCGTGATTTTATTTGTCCAACGTTTTGTTCTTCAAATATCGTCCCTGCTTTGGTCCAACGCGGATGACGCGGCACAACCCTTTTTTTTTTTTTGTCTCAGTACGACTCCTCAGTTAGCTTGTTTTTTTTTGTCATATTATACTCCCTTTATCTCTCATAATCAAGTCATATTTGAGTTTATACTTGTTTTAATTCCATCATATCTGGATCTCAATGACCGACGTAAATGAGCTGTAACTGTTTTTATGTATTGCTGGCAATTGCTTTTGTGTGGGAATTTGGGACGTATCTAAAATGCTAACTTGAGCCATTGATCTTATTGAGCAAATTTCTGGTGTACTGTGGTTATACGATATAGATAGTGTGTTTTACACCTGCGGTATAATAAGCTAACTGCGTTTTCGGTGTGCATTTCTTATTAATACTCTACTAATCCTGCAAAATTATTAATAACAAGTATTGGATTTGAATGAAGCTGGCTGGTCTTACTATTATTCTTTCATTTCGTGCTCTCACTGGCCTTACCCCTTGTCCTCCACGGCGTACCCCCATTACTCCAGAGCGAACTGGACAGTAGCCATAGTATTAACTCAAGCTGATGAACCGGAATGAACAGTAGAACTTAAAGCACAAGCTTTTTAATGCATGTCCTTCTCAGGTTTTCCTATGTGTATGTGGGAGTAGCTCTGTAGATGTGTTTAATATGATGCTGTACCTTCTTAAATATTTCTGATGTTTCTTTGCTGCTGAAAAAATGTTGATTATTAACCTGCCAGTGAAAAAGGGAAGTGGCCATCTTTGTACAACACACTGCTGTTTTGCTGTAACCGCGCAATGTTTTATGATCTTGAGTATTTTATAGAAAAGTAGAAGTATGTATCAATAATATGAAAGCAATAGCTAAATCATAATGAAGAATAACATGATCAGTGAATATTGTGGAAAAACCTTTAGATTCACTCTGGGTGGATTTTGTACTGTATTTATTACTAATGATGATGCAAAAAGTTGCATAGCTTAACCCAAACTGTTCTGTCTCTTTTTTATTTATTGTCTTGTATATGATCTTTTTGTATGTGTTTTTCAAATAAATCGCCTAAAATGCTGAGAACAAATCAAGTTCCTGGGGTGTTTTTAGCTTCATGCTCTGTTCATAATTACATCTGTCTTTCATTTAAAACAATCCTTGTCCGGCTGAGGTAACTTTTCCGTCATGTTTAAAATATTTTACATAAAAATATTTATCAAAAGTGTATAAAGGCTGACAAAAGATTATCATCAGACCTATAGAATCCGGTGCCTGGATGTACGAGACACATTAGATGAAGGTGGTCTTAAGATGCCTTCGGAAAAAAAGATGCATAAAATCTTCGTAAAGATTTCACCATCATGTTAGTAAGGAAAAACTTAAGATCTCTAAGTGTTTGGTCTTAACTACTTAAGTATTCCGTTAGGTGCTTCTAGAAGGTTCCTAGTAACACTTTTCCACTTAAAATTTGAAAGGGATCCAAACCAGTCTCCAATATTTAGGAGTTGAAATCATTGAAGAGGAGGAGGAGGAGGAGATACCGAGACATTCTTTGGAACAGAGGAAACCCACTAGCTTATAAGCTTGTAACAGAGTACGGATCTGACCTTAACCCTTCTATCTAAAATCTCTGCAAAACCTGAACTGGGACTTCCAGCATCAAACTAGGAGGAGACATGCTTTGCCAGCGGGCCTGCAAGAGGTGATTGCCTTGAGTTTTTTGTTTAATGTTTTTGCGTGCGTCTAGCTTCATCTGTTTTCCTGCACTGGTTGCACTTTTCAGATTCTTCAAGGAGAACAGCATTGTCATCGTCTGGTTTCTCTTTTTCGTATTCTCTTTGTTGCCTGTTTCTGAGAAGCAAACACCGACAAGACTGCTGTCGGGCGACGTTGTGAGTGAAGCGTAACCATGGTAACAGAAGTGCCGTTTTATGACAGGAACTACCAAAGTCTTCACAGCGAGGGAAGGGAACAGCCTAAGTGGTTCTTCATCATCCTCTTAGCCCAGGCAGATCTTTTGGATGATGACAGTGTAATTTGAAGTCATTTCCTTCGGCTCTTTCCTTTTCATCCTGTCGGTGTCAGGTTTACGACACTGAACACGGAGTCCGGAAAACATAGTGACACAAGATCAAATGACTGTTGTTGAATCATCTGCTTCGGGAAATTTTCAGGTTTGTGCAAGTTTATTTTCACGTGGTACAAGAAAGGATGGTAGCAAAAGGCCTTGTGATGGGCAACCAGAATAGAGTTGGCACAAACTTAAAAAATCAATCAATCAATCACTTTTCTGACGAAGCTCATCCATCATCTCATGTCTCATGTGCCCTGCTCCTAATACTTGGGGTAGAGCACTCGCTGCACCTGCCCATCGGCCTTACCCGAGTCCAGCCACTTTCCACACTGAAAGATTGTTGTCACCGAGTTGGCTGTGTTGGTCACTTCAACACACTCTAGATACCAGCCACAGTTGGAGCCGGTGTTGTCGTGCTCCACTTTGATCCTCAACAGCTCCCCGAGGTCCAGCATCTCCAGAACAAAGCGGTCTGTCCGTCCTCGTTCATAAAGGTTTCTAAACCTCTTCTGCAGGGGACGCCTCCCTGAGTCACCGTTGACTCCATAAACGGTGATGTAAACTCTTGCGTCTGTGCCTGCGTCCTTGACGTCTCCGGTGATGGCGATGATCTCGTACTTCACAGGCACCAGGTTTCGGACTTTGCTGGCGAAGCTCTCTGTGGACTTATAGCACTCAAATGTTAGGAACTGGTCCTTTTTGGCTGCCAGGGGAATCTTTCCGTCACAGCGGAAGAAATATCTGAAACAGGAGGGAGGGACATCAACACCAGTAACGTTACCAGTCAACGTAAGCTGTGTGAGTTCACTCACTTGTTTCCCAGCTCCTTTTCTGTCACCACCACCTCCATCACATGCCAGAACGCTTCATCCTTCACCTTCTTGCCATCTTTCGTTATGTGGCCAATGCAGATGCTGACGATCTCTCCCAAGTGCTTGGAGGAAAACTCAAACGTGTCAGTGGCACCGCTGTTAACAGAGAAAAAGTCACCACAGGGTTAGATGTTGAACTGGGAACGGTTAAATTAACCGAGTTTTTCCTGCGTTTCCTTCTCGTGGGATTAGATCTCCTGAGAGCCGACGCTTGGAGAACAGAAAATGAAGCTACAAGATTAAAGAGGACAGAAAACAAAACGTGAAAGTGAGGAGGTTATATAATGCCACATAATACAGTTTGACGTCAGCCAAGCATAGACCCTCTTTGAAGACTTACCATAAGAACTTCTTTTTCTTATTTTCCATAACAAACTCCTTGGAGCGGGCTTGCCTTCCTTCCAAAACAATCCAGACATTTTCAGTGGTGGACGCGTCGTCTGTGTCAGCGGTTATTGTGGCAATTTCATATTCTGTGATGCAGAGACAGAGACAGTCGCACTGTTATCACTTCACATCAGCAAATGTCTGTTATTAGCTGCGGAAGTTAAGCTGCTTGTAATCGTGCCAACAAGCTTCCTAACTGGTTTTGTCACTGAGGTCAACGGAGTCATTGTTGGCACAGGCCAGCTCCCTCATGATCTGCCCGTCGTCTTCATTTTTAGCCAACCAGCGGTTGCAGGGGAACCTAAAAGTCTGGTCCATGGCCTCATCTTTCACATCAATGCACTCCAGGTGCCAACCTGCAGCCGGACCTAGAAGCAGAACAACATTTGTTACAGTCTAAGACTAAGAGTGTGCAGTATCAATCCTTGTGCATCAGCATATCAGCAGGCACTGCAGCTATCAAAGGCAATGCATAGTGTGTGTCTACGTCTCTGTCACGTTCTCTCTCTCCTCACCTTTATTATCGTGCCAAACTCGGACTTTGGACAGCTCGCCAAGACTGAGCATATCAGGGAACGTGAACACATCTTTCACTTTCCGCTCAAACTTGTTTCTGTTGGCGCTCTCCTTCAGAGGCAGCGTCCCGGTGTCCCCGAACTCCCCGAACACCATCAGAAACACATTGGCGTCGGTGCCGGCACCTGACGGAGTATAAGAGGAAGTTAACTGAAATCTTTAGATCAGCCTTAAAAAATGAAAAGGCCTGTTTTGCCGTGTGTTTTGTTCAAAGTGATCCAAAGTTATTATAAAGCTGAAAAAACGGAATGATCCTTTAACATGGCAGGAAAAGAGGAAAAGATTTTTCCTTCAACATTCTTTTTCGATTGTTATATAGTGCAAAATGCATGCGTCCAACCTCCGATATCACTGGTCTGGATCTGAATGATGTAGGTTGTGTTCTCCACCATCTCCTCCTCATCCACCACAGCTGCCAGCTCACACACCTTGGTCCTCTTCAGCCCTTTGGTCTTGGACAGCCAGTTCTCATAGGTGAACAGATACACTTCCTCTGTGGTCAGGTTCCGCATCAGGATCTGAAAGCATTGAGGGCGACTTTTACCACCACGCAGTAGTGACGATGCACTGATGATGCACTGATTCTCCTCAACCAGCTGTCGCAATTGAAATGTAAGCAGGTGCCTGTTTTAATAAACCGGGGTTAAACCAGGTTTGAGTCCATATATACAGTAGTTCCCCTTGTAGTCTTCATGTTACCTGGTCAAGAAACCAGTCAGGGCGACTCCCACTGCCGTCGATCTGAACCCTGATCTTCTTCAGAGGAGCGATGTCATCTACCTCCAGGTTGAATGTGTCTTCTTGTCCTCTTTCAAACCTTAATGGAAACAATATTCAGGGTCAAATGTATTTATAAAGCCCATTTTCAAACAACAGAAGATGACCATCAGTCACAAGGCTCATAGGACAAACACATAAAGGGTCAAAAAGAGACTAGTTCAAAAGACCAGAAGCAGCTTTCTTGCTGCGTTTAAAGGCAAAAATAAAGATGTGTTTTAAGATGGGATTTGTGAGCCCAGCGGGTTTGGGAGGCGCAACCTTGAGACAAGCAGACAAAAGAAGAAGCGAGCAAGCACTATAATTTTCGTATCGATTCTGAAAGGGAGCCAGTGAACGGAGGGGTGTCTTAAACTAAAGTGGAAGGACTGACCTGTCCTCATTCTTGGGCAGCAGCATCTCCTCTGTGCTCCCATTGGCTCCATACACAGTCAGGAAAATGTTGGTGTCTGTCCCTGCATACTGTGTGTCGCCTGTGACGACTGTGGTGGAGTAAACCACCTACAGCGTACATGACAAAGACACAGGGGAGTCCGTTTGTATTTTACACATCAACTGAATATTCGTCCAAGGTGTCATATTTTGGGTGCTGTGCCTCACTTTGCGGGTGATGTTGATCGTGCTGGAGTCCAGCACATTGAACAGTCTGACAGTCAGACCATCTCCTCTGTCTTTGGCCAGCCAGCACTTACATGGAAAGATGTACTTGATACCTTTGGTTGGCACGGCAACCGACAGCTCATCCACCAACCAGCAGCTCTCTGGTGTGACACCGTTATGGCCAAGCTGAGGAAGAGATGGAGAGGAGAGAACGGGGGAAGGTGGCTGTGGGAATTGATATATCATTTTGATTTTGTTTGATCTAAGCACCAGAAGGTACGCTAGAATTAATTATTGCTGAGCTTGAATGCCTTTATTCAAATTTTTTAATATAAGTGCATTTGAGGAGGCAGCAGTTTCACGGATTTAGAGAGTCACAGATTCTCACTTCCACCCTCTTGATCTCTCCTACGTCAGCTCCATAACACACAAAATGCTCCATGGTGCCTGCTGTGAAGGATTTCTTTCCGTCTGGCAGGTCCAGCCACAGTCTGTCCGTCTCAGACTCGCCAGGGCCAATGATGATGATGTAGACTCTGGCTTTAGTGCTGGCGTCACGTTCAATCCCAGTGGACAGAGTGAAGTGATAGGGGATGACTGGGAGGGAGAAAGAGGTTGGGTAAACGTTTGATTTCAGGTTTTACAACTTTTAAAAGGTTCACTTGAAGACACGAGAAGAATAGTTTTGCAGCCGTACTCAGACTTTCTTCCACCACCGCCACCTTCTTCTTCTTTTTCTTCTTGTTTGCATTCCTGTCCAACCCCAGTTTGGCCTGTGCAATCTTCTTGGAGTTTGGATCAGTGTTTCTTTCACCCTCATAGCCCTGAAACAGACAATAAACACATTATTTAGACATTCCTTTCTCCAAAGTTTCACCTAAACAGAGCAGCTCTGCATAAATCAAATAGTAGTACATCACCCAAATGTAACAAACCTTTACAAAGAAGGTCCTCTCTAAGCGTTTGTCCTCTTTCTTCTTTGACAGCCAGCGTTCACATAGGAACATGTAGACCTCCTCTGTTTCCACATCCAGCACCTCCACCTGGTCGAGGTACCAGGAAGCCCCCATCATGGAGTTGTCGTGGCGAATTCGTATCTTAAACACTTGGCCCAGGTCCACGGCCTCGATGGAGAATTTGTCCACCTTCGGGGAGAAGAGAACATAACCCCATTAGATACGACCGATATACGACACAACCAGTATCAGACCTTTCCTCCATCACCTCTCCTCTCTCAAACTTGTTCTTGTTGTTCTCAGATTTGGCGAGTTTGCGCTCTCCTGTGTCTCCCAGGTCACCGTAGATGGTGAGGAAGACGTTGGCATCGGTTCCTGCTTTGTACATATCACCCGTCCGCACAGACACCTGGTACGTGTGAGCTGTGAAGAAAGAGGATTATAGAAGAGAATGGGAATGAGGATCAGCGTCTACGATGCCAGGAAAGAGGGGCGCGTTTGGTATTTTTGTTTAGCAAATGATAAGGTCATTATAAAACTGTGAAGATAGTTTACTGTGTTATGCAATATGCCACTTTTAATGTGCATGTGTATATATATATATATATATATATATATATATATATATATATATATATATATATATATATATATATAAAGATATATATATAAAGATATATATATATATATATACACACCAGCTTCCTTATTACGACACTGCTATCACGGTCAACGTACTTTCCAAAGCGTCCTCCACCTCTATTTCGGTCCGTTTCAGAGTCCCATCCCGGAGGAGTTTCTCTGTGATGATGTCCGATGGGACCAGCTCCCTCACGGTCTCCCCATCATCTTCAGATTTGGCCAGCCAGCGCTCACAGGGGAAAATGGTTGTCTCTGAACCCTGTCAGTAAAATATGTGGGCATTGTCAGGGAAACACGTAATGATTCATTCGTCTACGCAGGTGTAATCTCCAATCGGCCTTTACTACCTTTCCTTTCCTCAACTGGCGTCTGATCTCCACCCTGTCAAGGTGCCATCCTGCGTTGGTGCCCTTGTTGTCGTGTCCTACTCTGATCTTTTCTATGACGTCGCCGACATCTTCCAGCTGGGACAAGACAACAGATAGTTTACAGAGCCGCTGTCTTAAATGATCTGCTGACCAAATCCAAACACTCACCTCCAAAATAAACATGTCCTCGGCCCCCCTCTCAAAGTAAAGTCGTCTCTCTCTTTTGTTGACGCACAGGTTCCTCTGCTGTGTGCACACTCCCTTCCGGCCGTACAGAACTATGAACACATCAGCGTCGGTTCCAGCGCCAAAGACATCGCTGGTAAATACTTTCAGCTCGTAAGGCACAACTGCAAGGTCGAGAGACAAAGTATCAGGAGAATGATGGAAGATATTGTTTGTAATACTGATGAATTGAAGTACTTCTTCCACCGCTGTTCACTCACATGGCATGTAGAGCTCCGTCTGTAACTCAGCAGGATTCAGATCCCTCACGACGGCGCCATCGTCCTCTCCTTTGTCCAACCAGCGGCCACATGGGAAACGTAGTCTCTGACCCTGTGACGGGGCGTCAATCTCGACCCAGTCCAAGAACCAACCAGGGGAACCCCCTGAAAATAAAACAAAAATACATTTAAATGTTATGTGTTTACACAGATGAGTGATTATTACTGCAGAAGCCTCGTCCTTCCCTACCTGAGTTGTCGTGACCGATTCTGACTTTTTCCAGATCGCCCAGGTCCACCGCCTCCACAGTGAACTCGTTGATCATCCCCTGCTCAAATTTATTCTTAAAGTACTTACAGGCCTTCAGGTTGATGATCCCTGTGAGTTACATGGTGCAACCAGATCAGCCAATATATGCAGCATGGGGTCACCACAACATGGATGCTGTTATCTTACCTGTGTCATCATTTTCGCCAAATAAGACGGCGAAGACGTTGGCATCAGTTCCGGCATACTTCTTCTCTCCGGTTTTTATTTTAAGAGTATATGTAGTAGACATGGCTGAAAGATAAAACATCCATCTGATCTCCACACTAATATATGGATCCCTCTTTGCTACCGTCACCACTTAAATACTTCAACAGGGCTCCCTTTTATCTCTCCCCTCAATCACAACATGAACCAGCTTTGAGAGTGTGTTACATTTCTGCTCGAGTCCCAGAGTGGCGCAGGTTCCCTCCTCATCCTCATCCTTCCTCATGAAAGCCTCGTCCACAGGAACCAGCTCTCTCGCTACCTGACCGTCATCCTCATCCGTTGCCAGCCAGCGGTTACACGGGAAAAAATACCTGCAAGCCCACGAAATACATCAGATCAGCACACAAACTCAAAGATTTATAACATTATGATCGTGAGTATACTTGACCTGATAGAATATCGTGGCAGCCAACTAAATTCCACCTACGTCGTATCCTCCTTCGTGTCCACTATCTCCACACGATCCAGGTACCACGATGAATGACTCTGTGTGTTGTCATGACGGATCCGGAGCTTCTTCAGAGGACCCAGATCAACAGCCGTCACAGTGAACACGTCCTCCTGCGAAACACAGCAACCTGATTCACTGTTCTGTTTACCTTTATTTGTCAATTCAAAGTGAAACAAACAAAGAAATGTGGGATTATATGAAGCAAAGGTCCCTCAGCAGCTTGAATTATGCAAATCACATGGTCTGCATCTTAGAACAATGGACGAGTGGGACACCAGAAAGACAATGCTTTTTATTTTTGAGGAAATACGATCAACTGAGAAGCTGCTGTGGAACTTTTGGGAGGATTCTCGTAAAAAAGTACAATTTCTGCTTATAGAAGACGGTGTGATCCGAACAACCAGGATTGTAGTAAAAATATACCACATTCAGCAAGTCATCTATTTAATCAAAGTACTTCTTAAATAAAAACAATACCTGTGTTTCTATACTAAACTCCCCTTCACTGAATGACAATAGGCTATTCTTCTTTTGATCCGAGGGAAGAAATAAACATAATTGTCTGTGGACATGTTTTATGTGTCCCCCCCTGAGCCATGTGTATAGCATAGAAATGAATAATTTATAGGTGGGACTAAGTAATGAGTAAAAGTAGGACAGGTTCAGTGGCACAGAGTACTCCTCAGTCACAGCTGGCTTGCCTGCAGGAGGGCTTGTAATCCTACCAGAATACACACCCACTCACACCTCAGTACAAGGCTCACGTTGCGTGGAGGTGCTTGACTCTCTAAAAGGATGCTGGTTATATTTCCAGCAGGATTGGGTTCAGAGAAAGTTTGAAGAACGATGAAATCAATATTTTCTTTAGGCGAGCTTTCGTCTATTTTAAAACAAAAAAATGTCTAATGTAAGATCGTTTGTCTGTGACAATAACTATAGTGGATTCCTTCCTTCTGTCTTTAGCAGCTGTATAAACTCGTCCTCCCGTCCTACCTGTCCACGTTCAAATTTGTTGAGGTTGTCGGAGTTCTTGAGATAACGCTCTCCGGTGTCTCCGTTTTCTCCATAAATATTAACGAAGACGTTGGCGTCGGTCCCGGCTCCCAGCATGTCACCGGTGAAGACGCTCACTTCGTAGGTGTTGACTGTTAGACAGTGGAAGGGATGAATTACTAACACCTCTAACACCGTCCCACATGTGAAGCAGGGAAACCTGTGAAATCAAACCATGCGTGTCCACTACATCCGCACTGAGTTAACGCTTGAATATGTGCCAAAATATATAGAGCAATTAAAAATAAGCAAGTTATAGCCAAAGATTGTTTGTGCATATTGTTCTACTTAGTGGAGGAAACTTGAAGGGAGGTTTCTTGACACTTCAACATGTTTTCTGTGTGTAAGAGCAGCACCACCCTCGGTTGTCGTTGTCGTACCTTCCAGCTCCTCTGCGTCCTCAGGCAGCAGCTCCACCACCACCTCGTCATCCTCCTCTCCGCGGGCCAGCCACCGCGAACAGGGAAAATGATAAGTCAGCACCACCTCCTGCATCTCCTCTCCTCCTTCCTCATCTTCAGCTTCCTCATCCTTCTTCTTTTTCTTCTTCTTTTTCTTGTCCTCCTTCTTCTTCTCCTTCGGCACCATGGCCAGTATTAGACGCTTGACGTCCACCGACTCCAGGAACCAGCCGGGTCCGATCCCTGAGTTGTCGTGACCGATTCGGATCTTGAACACCTTTCCCACATCTTTGGCTTCTATCTGGGGAACAGAGAGGAAGAGAGGGAACGACAGAGGGGTTTGCTTCAATATCTACACATCCACCTCATTTGCTATTCAACTTTGATGCTCCTTTTGAAGCCACGAAAATATTTTTTATATACCTTGAATAATTCTGTCCAGTTGCGCTCAAAGTTGTTGGACCTGCTTTTGAGGGTGATGACCTCCGTCTTCCCTTTGTCCCCGTAGATCTGGATAAACACTCTGGCGTTTGTGCCGGCAAACATCACATCTCCCGTCACTACTGTCACCTCGTAGTTAATAACTGGGAAGGAGAAATGAACAAACACGAGTTGTGTCTGCGTGTGTGCAGATATGCGCTTTTGTGTATTTTTAATTATTATCATTATTATATTTTGAATGTCACTGCACAGAAGGAAGATCCAGTCAAGGTCAATGAATATTTTCACCCTGTCAGAATAAACAAAGCATGTCTTCCCACTAACGGTGTGAAAGTGTACGAGTTGCCTACGCTGTTCTATGTCCAGGATCTCGCTGGGGTAAATCTCCACCTCTGTCTTGCCGTCAGCTTCGTCCTTGCACAGCCAGCGGTGACTGGGGAACATGTAATGCTTCCCACTGACTGGAACCACGATCTGAATGCTGTCCAAGAACCAGCCGGCGCGCATGCCTTCGTTGTTGTGGCCAATCATCAAACGGTTGATCTGTAGTGAAAGGTAAGATTAACGACTTACAATTTAGGAAGTTATACATACTATCCCTTTAAACCTCTTACAGTGTTGCAGGTCCTGATTGTAAAGGCCACATTAATGACACCTGGTAACTTAAGAGTTTATATATTTTGACACTGGTTTCTAAATCTTCCTCAAAGTGCCATCACCAGCAGATCGTATCAATACACTCCGCCGTCTAACCTGTCCAATATCAAAGGTTTCCACGGTGAAGATGTCGATGCGACCCGTCTCAAAGTAGTTCCCCAGGTCGTTGTCCGAGACCACCAGCATCATCTTACTGGTGTCGCCTTTCTCCCCGTACAGCTTGACGAACACGGTGGAGTCCGAACTGCCTCCGGGGATGTTACCTGTCTTCACTGCGATGTGATAGCCAATGTCTGTTGCACACACACACACACACACACACACACACACACACACACACACACACACACACACACACACACACACACACACACACACTGTATATAAGTATCAACATTAGGTGGCTTCAATAGATGTAAAACCAGCTTCTCTAACTTACTGTAAAGACGCTGTCCATCTGAGAGGGGAACTAATTCTCTCCCAATCCTTCCATCATCCTCATTCTGGTCCAGCCATCTGCAGAGCACGTGGATTGAAAACACTGTAATCTTATATATCACACATAAACTCTGGAGGTTCAGTGTTTTTATTCCACTCACCTGTTACAGGGGAACTCTATGGCGTGGGCCTCAGCCTGTCCCTCCTCCCTTACAATCACTTTGTCAAGGAACCAGCCGCAGCCTCCGCCTTTGCCATCATGTCCGATTCTCACCCGGCGGATCTGCCCGATAGCTGCAGCCTCGATTATAAACTCATCCAACTTAGAAGATAGAAAACAAGTACCAGGTGATTATAAAGCCCTCTTATGTTAAACACAGGAGTGTGTTGACGATCAGATGACATGTGACTTCTTGAAGATCACACTGATTGGTGATTGGCTCTAATGTTTGCCAACGAGAGGAATAAAGGCTCCTGATTGGATGGAGTGAGTCAGGCTCCTTCATATTACCGATAAGGATCAATCAAGAAAGACTGAAGATTAAACGAGGAGGTGAAAACAAAAAGAGAGGTTTTCCCTCCACTGTATGAACCCACATTTCCTTTCTCAAACTTGTTGATGTTGTTTTTGCAGTTGGTCAGCTGCCGATCTCCCGTGTCCCCCTGGTCTCCAGACAGATTGAAGAAAACGGCAGCGTCTGTGCCGCTGCCGCCGCTGGTCCCGGTGCAAACAGTCACTCTGTACTTTATCACTGCAAAGCAGAAGAACATTATCCAGTTCTCCTTTGTTTCTTTAGTGTTCAGAGGTCATGCAAAGTCTGTATTTGTGTGTACATACGGGGAAACTGTTCAGTAATTGTTTCTCCAGTGGCAGGAATCTCCCTGACGAGTTCGTTGTCATCTTCGTTGGTGTCCAGCCAGCGCTCACAGGGGAAGGTGTACTTCTCCTTTGTTAATGTTTTCATCAGAGTTGCCTGATTGGAAAATGGGATATTGGGGAATTTGTATGATAACATGCTCACTTCCGTGTTCACGTGCATTTAGAATCACCAAAACAAAAGATTCCTCTGCTGGAATGACTTTTAACTGTCATGATAGAAGTTGTATTGTTGAATTATGTGATACTAGATGTCCTCACCTTACTGAGATGCCACCCTGCAAAAGGATTTCTCCTCTCGTGCCAGATACGAAGTTTAGTCAAGTTTCCCAAATCGGGCAGCTCCACCTTCACGAAGGGGTTGAAAGTAGACACAGTTATACTAACTAGTGATTTATCTACATTAATGAGTGTGGAGTTAGAATATAGGATACGTACCATGAACCTGTCCACCTGTCCTCGTTCAAAATTGTCAGTTTTGTTGTCCAGTTTCATCTCGTCCGACTTGCCCTTCTCTCCGTACACCTGAAAATAGATATCTGCGTCGCTTCCTGCATTGGGAATGTCTGACGTCCAGGTCCACAAGGACCAGGGGTGCTCTAAGGGAGAAACAAAGCAGTTTTAAGAGTGTTGTGTCGTTGAATCCTTCAGATTATCCGCGGTAGAGGCGGGTCACACCCTGGACTGGTCGCCAGTCAATCACAATACTAACAGAGCGAGTTCTAATTCAAAATTAACAGAAATGTCACTGCTGCTTCTCTTACTTTTCTGTCTCTTCTGCCTGAGTGAGACCATCTCGTAGAGCTCTCTCTCTATCAGCCCATCTCCCTCCTTCTCATCCAGCCACTTACTACACGGGAAGGTCTGCTCGACCCCCGTGAACGGACAATACACCACCACCTGGAAAACAATCACGCAACTTTCCGGTGAATCAATCGATGATTTATCTTACTGTGATGTACGCACTTGTGTACACGTGCATGTTGTACCTTCTCGCAGTACCACCCAGCACTGACCCCTCCGTTGTCGTGCCCGATGGTCACTCTGCTGACGGGGCTGAGAAGAGCAGCAATCTCCACGTTGAAGATGTCAGTCAGGCGGCGCTCAAATTTTCCTCCCTCCAAAAACACCTTGATCAAATACATGGAGGAAAGGTTCGGTGGAAATGGTGAGAAGAATCGACTGCAGATTTTGTTTTTGGACTATCTTTTGGATATCTCGTCACCTTGCCACTGTTCCTCGAGCCTTTGGAGCCGTGCATCACAATGTGGATTTTGGAGTTGGTCCCAGCACCTCGGAGGTTTCCAGTCACAATCTGGACGTTGTACACAATACCTGACAGGTACAGTTACATGTCAGGCTATCAGAGTCGCTGCCAGCGGGTTCACAGCACCAAATTCCCCCGAGGAAGCTCGGCAGGAACCCGATGAACTCGATCCAAACATTGATTGTCTGACTCAATAATTAAAGATCACAGCAGCACAGTTTACTTTTTGGCCACAATAAGGAGGTATAAAACAAGAAATTAAATGTTTTTAGCAAAATCAATTTGATATCTGAACAATCTTTTATGAGATATTTTTCCAACCAGGCAATAATTATTTTTACAGCAATAATTCAAAAGGAATCCAACTATAAAAATACATTCAGGAAGGCTTATTGAAATGAAGCCAGACATTTAATTTACTGCACTAAATTGTTGCTCTTTGTTCATCCTCACCTGTGGGCTGGCTCCCACCCACCAAAATATCCCTCTGTATCTTCCCGTCATCCTCGTCGATGGCAAACCAACGACTGACTGGAAACTCATACGGTACTTTGTTTCCCAGATCCTCCACGATCACCTGCATGCAGGAGAATAAGAGGTGCACACGGGTCACACTGAAGGTTTGAGGGTCAACAAAACTAAAATAAGTCCTCCTTTCATTGTCTTTTTGCTCGCTTACACTGAGCAACAATACTGAAAAGTGACATGTGAAGGGTTAACGCGTGTATTTGTATTTCAATTCATAACAAGTTATACTTTACATTTACATAACAGACTGACATATTTAAGATTTTCAAAAAGATTATCCTCCCCAAAAATTTGGTTTGACAGAGCCGGTTAAATATATTGATAAATTATGGTAATTGAAAGTCAGTTTGTCAGCTTTGATGTTTTTGACTTTGTGTTGATTAAGGCCGACGTTGGTGGGGCACATTTACTGAAATATAAATAAATAATTGACCTACTTTCCTCGGAGTGCATTGGAACAACAAATGACAAACAATCTAACCCAATAACTTTGTTTAAAGGTGATATTTACTTCTGCGTAAAATACCAGCATAATGAAATCCGCATCACCGATGTCATGAAATCATGGCTGATTACATTTGTATGAATTCGTCATAATTAGACAGCTCAAGACAACGGCTAACATGTGAGCCACTGCTGTTGTAACAGTTGATCTTTGGTGTCAGCGGGCGCTGCTGTGTCAGTCGTCCGTCTGTTTGATGTAAGGTAATCCCTTAATTAGGCCATGGTTTCCCTTTACACACAGGCTAGGATGACATCATGTGTGTGTGTGTGTGTGTGTGTGTGTGTGTGTGTGTGTGTGTGTGTGTGAGACCTTGTTTATGTTATTTATGAGGTCTGAAAGTAGGAACCACATTACTTAAGGGGTCTGACGTGCTTTTTGGGGTCAAAATGCAGACCACCTCATATTTATTGTCTTTATGTTTCTGTCTTGAGGTTCGGGCCTTCATGCCATGCATCTCAAATAAATGTCTCATAAGTAAACTTGAAAATAAATCCATTTTGAGTCAAATTCTACCTTGTCCAAAAACCATCCCGCTGAGGAGCCTTTGTTATTATGGCCGATGGTGATCTTCCTCACTTTGCCCAAGTTTGGTGCTTCAAAAGTGAATTTGTCCTCGGTGCCTTTTTCAAAGTTATCCTTCTCACTGTTAAGACGCCTTTCCCCTGAAATAAGAAAAACAGTTGGCACATACTTTAGGATAATCCAAATTCAAACCCAGGTGGTAAACACGTTGAGATCTGCTGTCTAACCTGTGTCTCCAAACTCCCCAAAGATATTGATGAAGACATCCGCATCTGTTCCGCTGCCTTTTATATCTGCAGTGAGAACACTCACCACATATTTATTATCTGTAAGATAATAAATGGATTTACTCTCTCTGCTGGATTCACTTAATTAATAACTACAAATAAAATGGATGCTGAAAATGCTAACTTTGGGTCAATAATGTATGAAAACAATTGCTTTATAAATATATAGGCTCATATCAGTGTCATACATTTGGGGATGTCCATAGGGTCCATGCTGCCCAGCAGGTCTCTGACGTAAAGACTGTCTCCCTCCACTTTACTGAGCCAGTTGTTACAAGCAAAGTAAAACCTCAGGTGAGGCCTGATCACATCCGTCACCACCAGACGGTCCAGGTACCAGCTGGGGTTCAGGCCGGTGTTGTCGTGCTCAATTCTGCAGCAGCGGAATAAATATAAAGTCGTTTTATGTTAAACTACAAAGTATTTCTGTCCACATAATAATACTTCATGTATAACGCACCGTATCTTCTTCAAAGGTCCAACATTGTGTGTTCTAATTCTGAACACATCAGTTTTGCCTCTCTCAAATGCAGTGCGACTCCTGTAAAAACAAAATCAGAAGAAGTTGATTGTGGGACAAAATAAGCAGATAATATTACACAGTAATGTGACACAGTCTCAAGAGTTAACAAAAATATTCAACTCAAACTTTAGTCACGCCATGCAAAGAGCAACTTAAACTCCAAAACCACACGGCGCTCACTGCATCAGGAAATACATACTTCTTCTCTGTGCTGTTAAAAATGGAGGAAAAAAACAAGTTTTAGTTAAAGTAGAACTGATTCAATCAAATATGCAGGCTGCTGGCAGGTGACATGAAACTGTTAAACTCTGGTCACAAGCTCAGATGACCTAACATATCAATTCTTGTCATCTCTGAGGGGAACTCACTTGCTCGCCAGATGGACTTTGGGAGTGATGCCAAACTCTCCAAACAGAGTGACAAACACGTTAGCATCAGTGCCGGCTCCTCTCTCATCACCCGTGATGGTCACCACTTCATATACTGGAGGGTGGAACAAAAAAATAGGAGATATGTTTTGGTTTTACTGCAGGACAAATTGACAGAATGTTAAAGTACAATTGAAAAAGGATGATCAGGTGTCTGCATGTGTATTTACGAAAGAGATCAAATCTAAATGATGTCATGGTTCAGTGTGGAGTGAATGTAAAACACACACACACACACATTAGATTAGAGTGACAGGTGTCATTTAGCTGTAGATTGAAGATAACATACACGGATACTCAGCCAGTGTACAGTTACAGGCATGTTGCGCCTGCAGTCACTCACAATCCGGTGAATGCAATCAATCAAAGATACATAAGATTGTTCCTGAATTAAGGACCGGATATCAGAGTTCGTCCCCCTGCGCACAGCCAGGAGAGTAAATTACCTTTCTTCTTGTGATACTCATCTTCGTAGTTCTCAACGTTTTCTGGCACATAGTTTCGTAGCTCACTCTCATAGATTTCCACGTAATTTTCAACCTTCTTCTTCTTTCCTTTTGTCTTCTTGGTGTCTTCACCACTATCCTCCTTCGGCGATCCCTTCTTCTTCTTGTCTTTCTTTTTCTTTTTCCCTTCCTCTTCATCCCCTGCTTCTTGTCCTTCCTCTTTCTCAGAGTCCCTTTTGGATTTTTTGCCTTCGTCTTTGGATTTTTTATTCTTTGATCCCATCCTGTCTGCAGCCGAGGGCTTACTTGCTCTTTTCTTAGTTGTCTCAATCACATCAGGAAGTTTTGCCCCACTATTTTCACTCTTCGAGTCATTGTTGTCCTCATTATCTGAACTCTGTGACTCATTGCTCAACTGATCCTCTTTTTTTTTCTTCCTCTTCTTAGTCTTTTCTCCTTTTTTCCTGCTCCTCACTTCAGGGCCTGACGAGTTGGAATTGTATCCTTCCTCATCACTGTCTTTAAACTTCTTCTTCTTCTTCAGTCTTCCAGCATCCTTTGACTCACCCACCTGCTTACTTTTCTTCTTGAGCTTTGCTTCCTGATCCTCTGAGTCCTCGTCATCTACATCTTCTGTTTCCTCCTCCACTCTCTGCCTTGTTTTTTTCTTTTTTGTGGGCATCTTTAATTTATGTACTACCTTGTAACTGATTCCCCTCTGTTCCGGTGAAACTTGATTAAACTGACCTGTTGCAGCGTCTGAGTGACCTCACTGTCAGGTCCGAGTCAGAGCTCACAGAGTGTTTGGCAGGCGGCTGGGGAAGCCCCTCGCTTGTACCCACCCACAACACATCAGATACTCTTACCTCATTAAAAATGATAATCTGCCTGTTGTCAGCTGAAGGAGTCCCACCCTGGGAGTGGAGGACTGCCAGAGAATAGACATTATTTCTATAGACTGCAGTCCATAATACAGCTACAGTATCTGTGGAAGACTTCCTTATGAAAGTAAAGGATTTATTTCGTTCTTGTATTATTTTTTTATCAACTCTGATTGACAGTGGTGGCTTTATAAGATGCTTCTTTATGTGCTTGACTGTTTGGTAAATAACAAGCGTGCATCCATGCTAGCTTAACTTGTGTTTTTATCAAGCTAGTTACACATGTAAAAATGTCCTTATGTTGCTCTCTGTTCTTTCCCTTTGCATTAATAATATCATCTTGTACTATTTTTGAATAATACCACTTTCTGTATGATTGAAACATAAATTAAGTGAGGTATGGCCGCTCTGGAGGAAAACTGCCAAGCAAAGCAACTCGACCCTGCTAGGATGCTAATTGTTGCTAATGGCTAACTAGCATTGCGTCACCCAGGAAAACGATGACTTGTCTGTTGTTGCCATCTTGATTAAATGACAGATAAAGTTATTCTTGACTCATTATTTTTCACAATTTACTTTTATGTAGAAGTGGTTTACATATTCAAAGTTATTTATCTGATTTTACAGAGGAATCTTCACATAGACTTACCCCTCAATTTAAATAAAAGCTTCTTGTGTTACAGGTTCAGGCCTCTCCACTCTCATTTGTGTATGTTGCACTGCCCCCTCCTGGCCAGCTGGGGACGTCTCCCTCTGTGGGATTGAACCACAAGCACACACACTGGATACACACCTGGTAATGTTGATCTATTCATTTTATTGCCATTAATATAGGTTGTAAATAATTTTGCCAAATGTCACGGGATGTAAGTGTGAGGTAGCAAAATCATTCTTTATTTTTCTGCATGTGATGGATCGAGAGGGGTTTAAGATTCTTGCATTGATTAGTTTGCTCTTATTTCTGTTTGCAGTTTGAGTTTTTATTGCAGTTTTGAATAGTTAGTTTACTCATTTATTGGAAGTTACTCATGCCTTTTTTTCACCCTTCCCAAACAGGGGTGGGGACCAGGCAGTTCTCTCTGCTCCCGGTCAAACATGAAATCATCTGAGTTGAAAAGTTTCACTGCTTGAACTATTCCCTCTCCACCCATAACAGGAAGGAGGATTACAGACTGTGAATGCATACATTCATTTTGCTGTATACAGTATAGTTCACGTTAATATGAGGACATCTGGCAACAATTTACACTTTAATAAAACAAGGTTGTCATATAGAAGATGATGAAATCAGCACAAAAGGAGACAGCATTAGCTTTGTGAGCAAGAAATCAATCAATTGCAAATGAAGTCACACTGAATGTGAAAAAGAAAAGAGAACTTTTTCCATCTCATTTTTGCATGTAGTTTCACAAGTAGCCAGCAGAGGGAGACTGAATGACTGGTATATCACAACAGAATAATCAATATCCCACAGAGGATGGACACTTGTTGCATCATTCAGACTTGGACACAATCTCATCAAAAGAACTGTATTTCTCCCAAATACTCTGAACATAAAACGAATACTTTGCGCTTTGTAAAACATATAGAAGCTCGTCAAACTCCCTCTCTTACTCTCAGCCTCTCTGTCTCCACAGAGCTGCAGTACCACTGCACTGGTGTCAGTGCGGCCAGTGTAGCAACCATACGGGTTAGCATTGCACTTGTTTTATTCCATTGTTAATGTGTAAAGTATTTATCCACATGATCATTATCTGTTGCATTAATAATCTACACCAGAAAGCAATTGCTTAATGTGCCTGCAAAATAAGTTTGGATTCCAAAGACCAGTCAAAAAATGGATCACCGAATCAATTCGCGGAAACAGCTCTCACATACTTGAACCCGAAATCAGTTGGGGATTTTCTTTGGAAAGAAAGTCTGTTCAGAGAAAAACTGCTGCCCTGCTCTTACGCCTTTCTTTTGGAGACATGTTTCTAAGATGCACGTTAGCGATGCTTGCAGGAAAAAGGAGTTCCCAACAACATAAACAAGTTGCCGGCAGTATATCAGTGTTTCAAGTTCTGTCAGATTCATTGACAGTGAGGAAGCGTTTTAGTCTACAGAGAAACAGATAGGCAGTCATGGGCGGACTTGTCCACTGGGGCCAGAGACTGGACTTCAGATGCTGGAGTTTATCCGTGGTATGTTTGAACTTAAGATTCAAAGGGTTTCCAACCCATCTAAAGCCCCTCTCAGCGGCCAGCCCATGATCATTATCGATTGATTGTCAGCCCAGCAGCCAGAATGAAACAGCGTCGTGCATTCCGGCAGATACGCATGATGTTTTTACAACCAAAAATAAGCCGTAAGAGCAAAGGCGGTAATATAATGAGGTGCATATGGAAAGAAAGTCTAGGATGTGAGGCAGGTAGGGGCGATGGATAAGACCAAACACGGAAACATCGGGATCGTCATCTGACTGCGAGTTTCACAACTTTAAAACAAGTCATGATGGTTTCCTTGTGCTTAACAAGTGTTTTTGTGCCCAACCCTACTTAAGGGTTCAGGTTTCCTCTGGGAAGTCGCTAGCGTTTGTGAAGTTGAGGCTCGTTTTTATGTAATGCTGTTGACAGTCAGGCACTCAGAGGGCGCAGACCTTCGCCAACGCTGATGCAAATAAGGTTTTAGTTATTTTAAAGGGATAGATAGATAGAGAGCTGAAATCAGTCCTGTATATAATGCTGACTCGGCTCCTTCCACCGCCTTTAGATTATAAGCTTAATTGGTTTCCCAAAGCTACAAATGTTTATTATCTATCCAGTCCAGAAGGAACTTCGTGATAACATAGCTGCGCCTCCTCGACACTGAAGACACTTTGCAAGGACTCTCAAAACAAACACACTGGAGGGTCTGATGGTTCACGCAGGATGCACAGAAGGAAATTAAGAGGAAATAGATTGTCACAGCAGGATACGTGAGGAACACAGTCGCTGTCATGTCGCCTCGCCAAGAGACCCAAAGTGCTTGATTGCGGTCAAATTATGTTATTAGGAGGAGATCAGATCATGGTGAAACCTAAACACTGATTTATTTGACAAGGGCAAGGTGGTTTGCTCCTTCTCACAGTCGTCTGTCTGTGTGGTGGTTATGCAACTCAGAGGAAGGTCACCAGTAGTGTTGTCGGTGACATCAGGTGAGGACGGAGCCGAACTATCCCAGAGAAGACAAGTTATAGTGGCCAAGTTGTTCATCAACCCTGCATCCTACAGATATACACGGAAGGTCAAGTCAGTTTAATGTCTGTAACCCAGATACATAAATTACAATCGGCTTTACAATCTGTGCTGTGTGACATCCTCTGGATTTGAGTTAAGGGAAAACTCCCCTCCTGAAAACCTCTTTACAGGGAGAGAATGGAAGAAAGCTCAGGAATAGCCACAGAAGAAGGATCCTTCTCCCATTAACGAAACACAATGTACAAAATGCGGTGAGAAAAACATGCAGTTAACGGAGACAGTTCTCAAATGTAGACAGTTGATGGTTTGAGCTGCCAAAATAAAATAAAACACTGCAGATGTGGAGCTGTCAGCGTTAATGTTCAACCACAGTGTGATTCATATTGGAGCTTTGTGTTAGTTTTGTACTTCAAATTTGGATTTATCTCCATTTTCCAACCTTAAATGCGAATTTCCTGCTCAACTTTGTCAAAGCAACGTGTCTTCATCCAACTGGGAGTATCCAATATTTATGGAACCAAAAGCAGCTTTAATACATACAGTGGATATACAAGGCCCTGGATAGTCTTGTAATAATCCATTAAACAATTATTTATAGCTTTCAGGGGTCAGAGTCAGGGAGGAGTGGTAACAGAGAGAAGAATGATTCAGCAAGTCCACAACTACATGGTCTGTCTGAGGCAAATGAGCTGTGAACAAACAGGAGAGAAATTCCAGTGACACAAATAAACTAATAAAAGCTCATGGATGAAAAGTGAAACGTTCTCCAACTGTTAGAGCGAATACTCAAACGACTTCATTCAGTCAGGTTGTACATCAACGCAGCCTCATGAAAACTGGTCGTCAGTAAACACCACAAGCTGTCAGCCATCTGGGACTGAGCATCTGAAAACGATGTCAGCTTCCACAATCGACAGATACAGATGCACATAGGAACCCTTCGCTCAACATCAGCTCCTCCTCACATTGTGACGTTCGGCGGTGCTTTTTCTTGCCTGAAGTGCACTTTAGCCGGGAAATCTGATATAGTGTGAGCACACTTCTGTGTTCCCGGTCGCTGGTAAAGCACTTATGTTTATGTTGATCCATGCCACCAACAATTAGTGGCCCCGGTGAGTGGAAATGAGGAGAACACCTGGAAGAAACCTGAGCTTATTAAACACACATGGAAACATGCAAATGCACACATGCAATACCCATAAAAATAAGATTAATAGCAGGCATCATTTCCAGTGTTTTTAAGAATGATTAGCTCAATCAACAGAGTTTCCCTGTTGTTTTTGTGACCCCCTCCAATTAATCATGTTCCTCCAGCATCTTTCCAACCAACGCCTGCGACTCAGTCTGACAATTAACAGGCTGTGTTCAAATACAAACCATGAAAACAATACGCAGGAACATTGGCATCTAACGTTGCTGTGAATCATGCGTGTGAATCATATTGTCCCTAAAAGCTTGCACACCTTTAAGTCCTTTTTTTTTTCCTGCTCAGTAAATTTGTTAATAAACTGGCTTGATAAATCAGTTTATGCTAATACAGACACACAAAGCATCACAGCTTGGATTAAGTGGTGCTGAAACCCTAAAATAAATCAGGATATCCACAGGATTAAAGCCTTCAACAGGGCTTCAAAGCATCATTTGTCAGGACACCTCAGAGCGAGACGCGGTCCAACCTGCTGCATCTGGAGCGGCCAAACAAATCATAATAATAATTAACGGTGCAGAAAAATGATGAGGGGAAATTCTAGTCAGCTTGTAATAGGTGATCACATGCGATAATGATTAGCAACCTATTTATATTAGGTGCTTGTGTAAAATAAAAAAATCTGCTGAGCTCTCCAAGAATCCCTGAGTGAGTAGCAGACTTGGCGGCGGCGGTGATGCGAGCTGGGAAACGCAGCTGGCTTCCAGGATGTGTGGCCATGTGACAGCTCTGCTGGAACGCTTCCCTCTGGTGAAACTCTGGTTACACCATCACAGTTGGTCCCGTGTGTCTCTGACTGTGGTGGAACATCTCAAAGTGATTAATGATGAGATTGGGTTTTTATCAAACTTTCGCTTTCCAGACAAGCTGCTCCTGCTCAGCTCTGCTCCACAGGCTCGTCTGTGCAGTATTATAATGCATCCGTTGTTTACTATTTACTTCACTGTTTTATATCTTAACACTCCATAACAGGGAACGGCTTTTGGCCTAATCGTTGTTATTTGCTGGGGAATGTAGGTTGGCACTCTGCTTCGTCTACGATGGACCTGAACTCCTGCTGAAGCTGGATTTAATAAGTGCAAAGTCCAAATGTCCAAACAAACACTCACCCCTGTAAAAAAATCAGTAATATGGATTTTTCTTTTAAATCCAGGATTGATTCGGGGCCTCGTTGCACCCTGTTGTGTTTTTTCTTTCTTCCGCTTCTTCTGTCTTATTGTTTCCTGCAGCCTGTAGAACTGTGTTTCCCTCCCCTTCACAGACGAAGTGCCGTTGAGCAAGGCACCGAACCCCCAACTGCTCCTGAGGCTCCTCTGCTCGCTTGTTCACCACCAACAGATCAGGTCAAATGTAATTTCTAATCCATTGCAACAAAATAAAAGACAAATCAGAGTTCATATCTCAGTTACACCCAATCTTTCAGTTGCTGGCATCCCCAGCCCTGCTCGACAGCCTGGCCCTGCAGCTACTCTATTTAATCATATTTCTAACGTTTCAAGTGAAGCCGGTTTTATTTATATCAGACAATATCACATCTTAAATGTTCCTCAAGAGGCTTTACAGTCTGTAGAGCACACAACACCCTCTATACGTAGATCCTCTACGCAGGGAAGGACACGTGAGGAACTCCCAGCAAACATACCTGAGCCACATGACCTCCTCCCACCACAGAGACCTGGAAGGAGACGATTTGATCTCAAACACTTACATGAAGACCTTAAAGCAGTTTTATATGAGTTATCTCTGAGTTTACTTCAGCACCACAATACACCTCAGTGGTAGCCGGCCTCGGTCCTCTGTCAGGGTCCTCTTCTCGTGAAGGTCACCGAATTGAACTGATTGGTTCCAGAAGAGACCGTAAATGCTGCTGCACATGTGGAGTAAAGTGGGTGAGTGAGTGATGAATCTGTGAGATATACAAGTCAAATACTCCAGCAGTTGATTCCTCAGAAATATGTGAGCAATGAAATGATTTCCTTGGTAGTTTGTGACTGATTAGGAGATTGTTTCCCCTTAAAATTGTGAAACACACACAGAGGGGGGCGCCAAGATTTCTTTCTTGTCTACCTCACACAATTCTGGACCAGCACATTCTTTCGCAAATCTAATCGAAAAATCTATATCTGCATGTTCTTATGCTGAAAACATCAAAAGGTTTAGTGCCAGACGTCTCACGGTCCCAGGTCATCTCATGTGGTTCCGTTTGCTGCAGCATTATCTAACAACAGGGATCAAAGTGAACAACTAGCTGCTGATTTCATGGGAACATGCTGATCTACATGATTCTGCTTTAAAACCTTTGAAATCAGTCGCTCTGCATGCTGTATGTTCATGTGGGATTTACCAGTCAGGAGGGTGACTAAGTCCCGACCTCAAGCTGTTCACATTGCTGCTTCCTACGAGAGTGAACGTGAGGCCGCGCTGCACCGAGCAAGGCTGCAGGAAAATATACTTCACCTAATATTTATGCGTATATTTTTCTATAAATTTGCTCTCCAGGCGCTGTCGACGCCCAACGGACCCCTTGAACAAGAAGCTCACGCAATTTGAATAAACCAACTCTTTCATTGTTTGATTTAAGATCATGTTGTGTCGTTTGTCTCACATGGACAAAGGGTGAGAAACGGTCCCTCACACAACAACAGAGGATCAGATTTCTCCTTATTTATTCAGGATTATTGCAGTTTTTGTCCTCCGTACAGTTCAGCCTGTGTTCTGGTACATCTCCTCCACAGGGATTGTGTTTGTGTCCTTTACCCCTGCAGGGGGGGCGGGGGGGCAGCCATGGCGGAGCAGCAGGTGTTTTCTCTGGCTTATAAAACGTGTGCAGAGGTGACAGAAGGTAAACAACCGATGATGTTCAGCAGCTTCACTGGTTTCCACTTTTCATGTCAAATTTGTTTCACTTTATCCAAACATTTCGCATTTTCATTCTCAGGATCGACTAAGTTTAAGCTCGAGTCTTGCGTCAGTGAAGCAGCTGCGGCTCATGAACACCTGTTCAAACATCTGCCTCGTCCATCGCCCATTTATACATTTAATTAGCCTCAGCAGGAAAGAGGATCAGGTTGCCTGCTCCGTGCGTCCCAGCATCCTGCTACTGTATCACATCATCCTTGTTGTTCTCAGAGTCTGGAGGATCCTCGGACACCCTTCCAGGCAGCTCCACAACATGTTGTCTTAGGCGACTGCATTGCTTGTTTAAGCTTAATTGCAATGAATTGGAGCCTTAGATTGTTTATTATTTCAGGGGAGAAACTTCCCCTCCGATTTTTCCATCCGTCCCTCCACCAGGCTCTCAGCGCCTCTGTGCGTCTGATCCGACACATCATCGGAATCAGAGGCTTTTCTTCTCTTTTTTTTTTACGCTTAAAGTCAAACAGTGTTAATTTTCCGTTTATTTGTGGACCTAGAAATGTTTGTGCGTGACCTTCTCGGGTCGTTTGTCTTCGCTAATGGGGGACTTGAGATGATCCTTCTAAACATTAGCAGGGACGTAATCATGTGTGGGAGAAACTGGGATCCTTCTCTTAACTTCCGCTTGATGTTGACACTATATGCTGACCCGTCGAAGGACGTGTTTGCCATGAAACA
This sequence comes from Macroramphosus scolopax, assembly GCA_901007825.1. NCBI lineage: Eukaryota > Metazoa > Chordata > Actinopteri > Syngnathiformes > Centriscidae > Macroramphosus > Macroramphosus scolopax. The sequence goes on along the minus strand of CAAKHC010017751.1, from coordinate 3,441 downwards.
GTGTGTTGGTGTACAGCTGCTGAACACACAGAAGAGATCGATCATCACCACCTTTGTCTTCGCTCCACTCGTAGTCAAGCAGAAATGAAAAGGAACAAATAAAAATCAAATTCATTACAATACGGAAAATTAAAAAAACAAGATCAGGTAAGAAAACAGATTAAAACTTCTTATTTAATAAGCCACTTGTGTTTCCAAAGGCCACCGTCAGCAGAACGCCACGAAGGCACACACTGCTGAGAGGCCGTCAGACAGTAACGGCAACAAGAGAAAGAATAAAGGCGAGATTGTAATCTGTGACATTGAGCAACAATCTGGACGGAGCACGTTTAACAACAGGGAGAAGCAGAGGGACGGCGAGGCTGCTGCAGCTCAGACATAAAGCCGAAAGAGTTCAGAAGTTCAGTCTATTATGAGAGTGTTGCAGAACACAAGTACAATGTATCAATGGACAAATACGACATTAAAAGGGGAATTCCGCCGCTCACAAAAAAAGCTGCGCTGGAGATAATCTGAGGAATCGAAAGACCTCGTTAGACCAAAATAATAATGTCTTTTACCAACATAGATTTCTTTAACATCTTTAAACAAATAGTCCGTTAATCACTCGACTACATTAATTCTTCAATGATGAATAGCTTGGGTCACTTTTTAATGAAAACATCAAACACACCGGCGTCTTCAATCTGTGTGTTCTGTGTTTGTCTGATCATCATCGATCATTCTTGCTGTTTTTGGACTTTTACACTGTTGTTCTGAGATAATTCCCTCATAATTTGTGATTTACTAACTTGAACCTTCTCCTAGAGAAGAAATCTCTTAATAATAACAATATTTTCACAACATTGATCATCTAGAATGATATTTGTTTTAAAATCAGCGTCACATTTTGAAACATCTTCCAACCTTCTATAGCTGCGGAACAAACGCCCAACACTCCAGTCAGGTGTCAATAGTTAGTTCTCCACCGCGGCACAGAGATCTTTGTACCTTCACTGTGAAATCTGAGATGACATGTTTGTCTATTCCAGGTTTGAGGAACAAAAATGTTGGCGTTCACCGCGAATATAATACTGTACACTGTACATCACAATATTTCCTTCAAAGCACGGCACAATTAAGTCTGTTAAACTAATGGATCCAGAAACTTTTATTATTTGAATGTGCCTTTCCTCATTTTTCACAGGTTTAAAAGTACACGTGTGGAAAAAAGCAATTCAGTAGACGAGACTCCTCGGAGAGACTCCTGAGGATTGGTGCTGATTCAAAGTTTCACAGATAAGTCAGATGCATTTTTCTGCCACAGTCTGGTTGCTCAACGACACCTGAAGTGCCGGGTCGTTCGAGGAGGGCAAGGCTGCCAGGTCCTTCATCATATGTGTCCCCTCTCCGCTCTTAGCCTCAGTGCTGCCCTGCTCAGATGAACAAGACGCTTGCAAGTCTGTAATCGACGTATGCCATTGCAGCTTCTCTGCCTTATGACAGTCTCCATTGCAAACCTCTCTTCCCTCAGGTAAGCAAAAGAAGGTCTGTGAGTTACTGTCTCGAAGGCTGTGGGACTTCGGCGAGTGAGACCCCCGGTTGGAGATAACAGAGGAGAGTTGATGAGCATCGATGCAGTGGAAGTTTCTGTTCCTCTGCTCCCTATTTGCTCCCATGCTGCAAAATAGGTACTTGATTTTCTCAATGAGCTTGAGGAGAACAGCCTTGCGGAGAAGGATGTAGATCCACGGGTCAAGAATGGGGTTGAAGGAGGCAAAGCGAATCGCCCTGATGTCAGGGTTTCTGTCCAATCGCAGCTCTACTGGAGTTTTGTAGAGCTGGTTTAAAAACACCTGTGCCTGCAAGGGAAGAGGAAGGGTTAAATGAGTAAATAAGCTGTGGATAAGCATGTTTGTGATTTAGAGGAGAACATTGAGAAAGAGGAAAATATTATGAACATTAGCAAGTTTAGTAACTAAATCCAAAAAGTTGAGAATGTTCCTCTCTCTCCATATAAATATCTTCATGGAATTGAATACACCTGCATGACCAAAGTGTTCCATGTACTAAAACAACCACACTTGTGTGCGTAATCTCCGTGCGTAAAACGTGCGTAAATGAATATGGAGCGGAGAGAAAGACAACTTACAACAAGTGGTATGGAGCAGATGAGCACCACTGCCGACGTGCCTATGAGCAGGATAACCATCTGAATCTCTGCACCGGCCAAACGCCCAAAACTGCGTCCTCTCCTGTTCGGGTCCACGTTGCGCCCGAGGTCGGTTCCCAGCGACATCCTGCGCACGAAGCGCTGGTGCATCCGGATCAAAGCCACGCACACCATCACATTACAGATGACGGTGGCCAGAATAAGAAGAGAGCTGAAGCCAGCATATATGTAGGAGTAGGCTGCATCGCTGGTCTTGTTGCTTCTCCACTCCAAAAAGCACCAAGTCTGCGGGTACTGCTTGTTCACCAGTCCGAAGCCCATGCTGGGCAGAGCGCAGAACAGCGCGTTGGAGATGTAGATCGCCAGGAGAGTTAACCCCGCTAGCTTCTGGTCCACATGGTCATTGTAGAAGTAGGCATGGTTTATAGCGATGTATCTCTCTATGGACATGGCACATATGATGCTGAGTCCCGCCAGAGAGAAGAAGAGCATCGTGAATCCAAAGTACTGGCAGAGCGGGTCCTCGCCGGGCCACCAGCCCTTCACGTAGGTGGCGATGGTGACCGGGCTGGCCAGCAGGGTCCCCAGGGGGTCTGTCACCGCCAGTCCACACACCAGAGTGTAAAACGTGGTTTCTTTCTGCTCTTTTCGGGTTTTACACAGAACCACGATGGCGATGACGTTCCCAACCACCCCGAAAATAAACATGATAGACGGAATAGTCGGGATCATAGTTCTCCCTGTCAGCGATTGGTTATTCATGGTTGTGTCCTTCAGACGGAGTTCAAAACAACTTTTTATTAACGCCAGTAATTCCACTCTAGAGCAGGACACGTCCTTACTTTTGAAGTACAAAGCATGTACCTTCTGTTTAAATGATCATTAAAAGTCTGATCCTCGTCCTCAGCATCCTCCGTCTGCTGCTGCTGCGGCTCCGGACGGTTCACGGGCGCTTTGCTCGGATCATCAGCTCGCGTTACAAGACAGGAGCAGATTCCACTCATCAGGACAGCGAGATGAGTGCAGGCACAGACACCAGTGACTTTATTGAAATGAGGCTCTGCCTTCGAGCTCTCTGCAGGGCTCAGTCCCTCCCCCTTCAATTGGTTCCACAGCCGGTCGGATCCTCAGGTTGACTCACCACAGACCTCAAACCAGACTCAAGACAATGTTGGACAAGAATGACAAAGTCATTTGGAAGTAAAAACAAGTTTCTTAATGAAGAGAAACCACAAAAACATCTACTTATCAGTTTAATTTCACTCATAATAATTAAGTCATTTTAAAAT